>JAIPMN010000061.1:0-19604 GCA_020650975.1 Apostichopus californicus | reverse complement strand
ACTTTTGTAAGCTATCTGCCCTATTATATGATATTTCAATTTTCCATTGCAAATATATAGCAAGCATTTTCTTAGTAATTTTTTAGTAATTTATTAGTATTTTTATCACAATATTCTCTTAAGTAACTATGTTTGCACTGTGTTGACAACCAATTCCATTTGGTACTTACACATCATCTCCTGTGTTTGCTTTCATTCCAGAACTGTGAAGAAGTCTCCACAATGGGGTGGTTATCTCAGCTCATACTGTTGATGTGGAAAAATTTTATTCTGCAGGTAACTGATGCCTAATTATTGTCTGCTTTGCTTTACTTTTCCTTACATATTTTTTTATTCTGTGCAGGTAAGAATTTCATGATTGATCAGAAATGTATAGCTCACAGGGTATCTGAAGATACTTAAATACTGTACCAAATTTCATACTTAGTGACTTTGAAAAGTAGCTGAATTTAATTTATGTATAAATGCTCATTGTATGATTTTAAGATGCCATCATTGGAGCAGGCCTCTGCGTAATTGGAGCTCTAGGTCTGCATATATAAATTTTAACTTTTGTAATTTACCTCACTCCTCGCTTACCTGTCTCATCACAACCACAGCACTCTCTACCTTGACTAGAGTGAACTGGTTCCCTTTTAACACTGTGCGCACTCTATAACCAGACCCGCCAGTCAATAACCTCCAATTTCATGAGACCATCCAAAGTGCTTAGATCGTATTTTTTCGACTAGGATTGTTATGTATTTGAATCCAGCATTTTTGCTGTTTACGTAGAAATGATATCAAGGCTTTTGGTTACGATGTCAAAGGCTCAGTAACCTTTGCAATCGTGCTGGCGTGTGTATGTATGGGTGTGTTTGTGTGACGGCCAGCTTGTAAACACAATATCTCAAGAAGCACAAGTTGAGTCAATGTCATGCTTGGTAGGTATATAATTTATAATTTTAGGTTTACAGTCTTGTACAAGGCCAAGGCCCTCTCACACGACTTTACAACTTAACCATGGTCATTGGTAAATTGTCACACCTACACACCAAAGTGAGCACAATTCAATCAATCTCTCCTGGGGCACCACAGTGCACCACAACCACGTGTCCCCCGGGGGACTTCCCATAGGGTGCAGCCACAAACCGGCGCACACAACTGTATTTACAAGTTACCTCGCAAGTCCCCATTTATACACCTGGGTAAAGAGAGGCAATGGAGATAAAGTGCCTTGCCCAAGGACACAACGCAAGGATCTGGCCAGGGCTCGAACCTGTAATCCTTAGATCACAAGTCCACTGCCTTAACCACTTGACCACAACGCCCCATGATGTGTAGATGTGCCCTATTGTTTGTGGTTCCCATCTCCTGCATATTGATGAGTAGTCCAGTAAAATTGGTTCAAGGAGTCAAAAGGTTATATCTCAATTGGTCTCAGACTGGCAATTTGTGTGGTGATTTCTACCAGATGACTTGTACCTTGTCAAAATATTTCACAATCTCATGTAGAGCTCTCAGTCTATTAACAAAAATCTTAAAGGTATTTGTATTAGCAATTGGAATATAACTTCTATACTGTAAAATCCTCACCAGTGAATTCAATGGTTGATACTTTGTCAACATCATAACTGATTCCTGTTAACTTGCTTTATACATTGCAGCCTTAATCATTAGATAATCTTCATATTGGTGTGCACAACTTCATGTATATTAACATGTATTGCTTACCCACACTGAGTATGTTTAGGCATCGTAAGCACAAAACGATTTCGTTTTCTGGGATGTAAATATCAACTTTTGTATTTCAGATAAGAAGACCAGTAGGAACAATCGTAGAAATATTAATGCCATTTGGCCTCACCTGTCTGTTGTTGATTGCTCGGTAAGTACCTTTGTGTTTGTCATTTTATCTATTCTTACTCAACATCCATAGCACTATTTGGTGAATCTCGTTGTTGGGTGATACAGTGGTCAAAGCTTGAAAAACTTGTCTTCAGTGATACATTGAATAGTCTCAATATATGTTAAATGTGGCAAGGTATCACTTAAGGCATCTTGGACCTTCTGGTTATATTCCTTGCTGATGAAAAAATTGATGGTAAAAATAGTGTTCTTTGGATCTTAAAAAAGCATATCAAAACTGCTTAACCATCTTAACCACTCTGCTAGAAAGTCAAAGATTCCAATCACTTGTTCACCTGAAAAGTCAAAGTTTTGACTCTAAAAACTTTATGGACAGCATTAATGGGATTTCATTTTTGGAGCATTTTCTCATCAAAATTCCGCCATTCCAGTCCATGCTGCTTAAAGGCCAAAGGTAATTTTGCCAGTGAGAATTTTCTACTCTCAAGATTTACTTCCAATGTTCAGAACAGTACTTGATAGTTTGCTGTGATTTAGTGACTGTCTGCTTTGACATTTGTAGTAATTTGTGGATAAAACAAGAGCTGAACACAGTACTTGTCATGGCTGAAAGTAAATGTACTAAAACACTATCATTTATCCAGCATTTGTATCCTCTTCTCTCCCATCATTTTCTCTTTCCCATGTTTGTACTTTCAATCTTCATTGGTTGAATGAATATCAGTTCCCTCCATGAATATTAGTTTTCGATATTTGTGACATTTCCTTTACAATAAATTAACAGCTTAAAATTAGTTTTTCCTGATTTAGTTTAGTTTGAAAGCTACAGTATTTCAACTAGAGCTTCAAGCAAAGTAAAATCTGTTTAATGAAATGTAGAAGTTGATATCACTCAAACCCAACTGTGTATTTATACAGAGAGAATTACACTGTTTACAAAAGATTTAATTGGGTAATGTAAACTTATTAATCTTCCATTTATCTTCTTTTGTTGACATTTGTAGTACTTAGTATCTTCACTGCTTTTCTATCAACACACCTTGTCAGTATCCTATACTAGTACATCAATTAGTTTCATGAATTTGGAAAATCTTTCTCTTGTAACATATACTGTATGTCAGTTCATTGGAAATGAAAGAATTACATAAGCCATTCTGTCTTGGGGTTTAAAAGGATTGTCTGGTGGCCCAAAGAAGTTACCTTAAAAAATGATAAATAATTTTCCAAACATGTTGTCAAAGTATGAGAACGCTAATGTTGCGTTTGACAGAGAAACAATTTTTTAATCGTTAAGGATGAACACTTCCAATATGATTTGAACAGTACAGAACGTGACGTCATCTACGCTAATGCAGATTGCGACATTAACCCACGCTCCTTACAGTACCTACAGTAATCACAACAAAAACCGCGTTTGTATACAGATTAATTTCTTCCTTAATTTTCGGTGAAATTTTTTATAACGTAGATATGTTTTCATAAACTCCTTAAGCCGCCATATATGTAATAGATCGGTGGTTTCGTGGTCTTTTTGTAACACAATATAAGTTTTAACAGCAGACTCTTTGTTGTTTATACATCGCGCTATCCAGCTCCAACGCGAGGAATGTTCGCATGTAGGCTACAGTAATCACAACAAAAACCGCGTTTGTATACAGATTAATTTCATAAACTCCTTAAGCCGCCATATATGTAATAGATCAGTGGTTTCGTGGTCTTTTTGTAACACAAGATAAGTTTTAACAGCAGACTCTTCGGTGTTTATACATTGCGCTATCCAGCTCCAACGCGAGGAATGTTCGCATGTAGGATATATACTCTAACGTTTACAATCGGACAGTTCTGCAAAGCCTAAGCTTCTCGGTACTACATTCTGCTCTGACATCGATTCCTCCAAGTTTCATCTTTCGGTGTTCCGAAAACTTTACAAGTTTCCTTTTACTGTAAATTTGATCCGTGAATTTTATTTCAGCGAGTTCGAAGAATAGTTTATGAACTGTGGTTTGAGTGTGAGAGTATAATGATGTGCAACGCTATACGTATACCATCTGGGCATGGTACAGTAGGCTATATACGTTGGCATTATGTACGTTATATAGGCAATCACATGTGCGTGTACAGTGAGAGTGTATTTGCTGCGGAAATGGGAGTGCTAACTTCAAGTCTCCTGTTTTGCCTATTTGCCAGCACTACGTCAATCATCATATTGATGCGTTAGAACAAACGGTACTTTTGGTGAGAAACTGGTGAATTCGAAAACCAGATTTCTACAAGAAGAAAACGTCGAATGGGGACAATTTTTACATGGTTAGAAAGAGAAAAATAATAACTACAAGGACAATATATCAAAATCTTTCACCAGACAATTCCTTTAAACGATGTTTCCCAGATATATATTGTTTAGTATTTGCACGGGGTATCCGGGTACCCGCCCCACGCGATACTACCTGGTTCCTAATTTATTACCTGAATCCAAAGCAAAGTGTGATTTTTTTTGGTGGAGGGGGCAAACCGATGGTTAGGCAGATTTCCCATTGAATTAGTGTGGTGTTAGGCTACCATGTGGTCGAAGATAACAGCAATAACGAAAGTGCACGATGCGATGCTACCAGGTTCCTAATTTATTATCCCAATCCTACGCAAAGTGTGATTTTTTATTTATTTTTTTTTGCAACCCGAAGGTTAGGCAGATTTCCCATTGACTTAGTGTGGTGTTAGGCTACCATGTTGTTGAAAAGAACAGCAATAACGAAAGTATTCCATGGATATCTTATAACTGATGTTATCTTCTTGCTTCAAGTTGTTAAGGTACTGCTCCGATCATTTCTGTGAAATGTTTGTAATGATAGCCTTGCTAATATTGGGGTTTAACCAGCCCACGAGTCAATCGCCAAAATGTCGAGCGTTGTGCATTTTCTATCATTGGCCAAAGCTAATTCTAATCGCCAATGTCGAGTTGGCGACCGTATTTGTCAAAGCCTGGCCTGAGCCCTCTTCTGTTGTGCCAAAGATCATTTTATCAATGTTTGCTGATTGATAATGTTTTTTTCAATATTGTAAATGCTAAACAACTTTAATAGAACTAATGGTACTTTGAAGCACAATTGAAAGACTGGAAATTCTTTCTTGCATTTTTGTCTGCTTGTCTAAATGCGTATTTTCAAGGTCATTTTCCCTAATTGTACTGGGAAATGAATTGTTATAATCATGCAAGTCATCTCAGGATTGCTGTGTGTGTATGTGTTAGAGTAATTGACAGATGTGTACATGTATAGGAATTAGTACCTCCATCAATGTGAATTTGAACACCAAGACCTTGTAGTATATATATTGTCAAAAAGGTCTGTATAGATACCTTTTTTGGTCATTGCAGGACTTATCTAGAGAGGTATTCTTTGATTTTAAGACACAGAAGGTCTGAAATGTACATTGAATACATTAAATTGCATAGATCTGTGTAATAATACAGGAATTAGTCATTGTGTGTAAGTAGTGCCAGAGCACAACATTCCAAAACATCCTCTACCTGTATGCACTGTAGGGAACACAGATTCAGTATAAAATTGTCCGTCTAGTAATACAGTAATTTTGTGTTTGTGTAAATTGTACCAGAGTTCAACATTATAAAAAATCCTCTACCTGTATGTAGGGAACTCTGGTGAATTTGTGTGGTTGTCTGTCTAGTGACACAGTAAAAGTGTGTAAAACTGTAAATAGTACCAGATTTCAACATTACCTTGCATCTGCTATCTGAATCATGGAACTGGTTGCCATGGATAATAGCACCAACAAAGGCAAATTCCTCTCCCCAGTGCATTCTCATCCATTGTGCCAGCAATCAAGTAAAAGATGCTTGGTTTGCCAGTTTAAAACATGTGATGTTATGTGTATATATGTACAGTTTATTACCTCTTGTTGCATAGGTGATTATTTGCTATGCTTATCAAATGGAGACACTGTAAAAATCTTTATTATCAGGACTTCGTTGATTAATTACCAAGCCATGCATACTACAGAACTTTATATCATTGATTTGACCCAACTTTTTCCACACCTTCATTGAATGCCTTCATCTGTGATTACAGAGTAGGGAATTTTACTCTATTGAAACTTCAGTTCACGTCATCAAATGTTTGTTCTCTCGATTAACTTAAATCACATTATTACTAACTGTAGTTTGAAAAGGTTTCTGGATGACAGATAAATTGGTAGAATTTAGAATAAGTCATAATTTTGTAAATGTAACTAAATGTAATTACAAAGACATCTAGAAGGACATAAGAGTTTGTCATTGCCTTTGCCTTATAAACACAAAACCTCATCGTGGGTCAGCTTGTAGGAACTTCACACACATGGTATTTAGTTTCCCTTATTGAGTTCTCTGCTGCTATTGCTATTGGTGAATATCCAAAATGTGGGATAAGGAGGCACAGTGCTTAAATGATATTACCAATTCAGTACTTATATTTTTGTTACATGAATGCAAGTGAATAAGAAGACTGCAAACAGTTAAAGCTTTGTCGCTTGTAAATATGCAGACCAGTAAATTTGTAAAGTTGTCAGATATTACTGTCACAGTACACTCATTTATTCTGAGGAAGAGTGAAAGTGAAGGATTTTAGTGACCAGAGCATGTTTCCATATCTAGATACATAAATTCTATATTTTGTTGATTTTGTTGTTGTTTATGTTGATCTCCATATATATGTCAAACCCTTGGGCTTACATGTCAAGATTACATGTACAGTGTAGACTGATTCAATCAACCAAATTTAGGTCTTTTTGAGTTATGAACCATACAATGGGACTTTTGCCAATCCGGTCACACTATCAACATTATCAAGGGACATTGATTCTACATGCAAAGCTGGAAAGTACAGTAGCATGAAGTTGTTCTTTGGCTACAGAAGAGTACATGTTCTACATAGTATGCATGGTCCAAATGCTTTTAGGACAGGATTTCATGTTCAAATCTTCTAGTATATAAATTACCAAATATTATTGTTTGAAGCCTTATTGGGTTCATATTAACCTGTGGTCCTTTGCCACCTTCCATATAGCTGAGTCGAGGACTTGCAAGTTTCTGGGGAATCAATGTTACCATGGCAGTGTTTAGCTCAGACTTCACCTTTGGTATAAAGGCAGTTACCCATTTGTCAATAGTCTAGGTAGGGTTAAGTGCTAATAAACAGTGACACGCCATACTGATGTCACACGCTGGTACACACATTACAGATTGATCCATTTCGGGCTCTTACATCATTACAATAGAGCTATATTTCTTGATTGGTGTTGTAATCCATGCCTTTAGCTTGGTTTACTGTACGTTTACAATGTGCAGTTTGCTCCTTATCAAGAAGACAAACAGGATACAACAGCTTACACTAGGCAAGACAAAATGGTCTTAGGAATGTAAATAAAACTCACCTGAGCAGATGAGTCACATCTGGAAGAAAATGTATATTTGAGGGTGAGAAGTGGAAGACCCTTTTTGTTAGGAAATTTGAAATTGAGACGCTGTGTAGTTTTTAAGTCTACAAGACAGCTGATTTCATTTTGTTGGATTGAGTTTCATTCAAACATTTGAATGAATGTACTGCCAACTATTGAATTATTTCTGAGAGAATTATTAATTCATGAGGATAAACTCATAATAATTCTATTGACAGAAATTGTCCTCTTAACAATAAAGAAATTGGAGAAAGAATGATGTTGTAGATTTGCTTAACTTGTGAATAATTTACAAGTTTTAGATTTTGCATTTAATGCAAGGATAGGAAGATCTAGAACAAATCCCAAATGTGTATAAAGGCTTGAGGTAACAGGGAATTTGAGGCAGGGACAAGACACACTTGAAGGACTAGTGAATTTATCGCTGAGTGCTGTCACAACAATTCATTTCCATGTGTTATCATGTACTCATTTAGGTGTGAGTTGCTCTAAAAATGTGTGTAGAAATAATAATACATATGCCTACATTTATACTGATGCACTTTTGCAAACTAACTGCATTGTTTGCTCTTTTATGCTGTTACAATGTGACCGTAGAGTTTTTAATTTGTCCGAACTTAATTACTTGGTAAGAAAGGGAGTGTTGTCTCTCTGGCCTTTATTATATGGTTATAATTTTGTTTTGTTTTGAGGTTTCCTGGACATTTAGGTTGAAGCACATCACACTTTTAGTGTATATACCACCCTTGAAGTTGCCTCATCTTTATAAATACTTTAGTTTGACTCGACCTGATTTATTAATTTTTAGAGGACACGCCCTAAGAGTTGTGCACATGACATGACAGATAGACATGAGAGTAGTCCTGCATGTCTACCTGAAAATAGACAATTAAATATATCTATAAAATTGGATCTCATGTATGATCTTGGATCAAAACTGGGAACCAGACTCTCTTGACCTAGATGAAAAAATTGCTGCTTTGCAGTGTTTGTTAAATGGCGTCTTCCATGGATAGATTTACCTAATTTCTAGTTAGAGAACAGCAGTTTGGATAAGTTCTTTCAATTGTTTGAAGTAACTTTGTTCACCATGACTGCACCGTAGTGAACATGAATTATAATAATAATAATAATATTAATGAGGTGGCTCCACCTCCCTCAATACTTGAGAAAGTGGTCGCATGCTCAGGAACCCTCTTGTATATATATCAGATGGGGTAGGTTGAGTAGTGACACTGGGAGCAGGCATGGATGTGGCATTTACACACCTGCCTTGTTATTCTACTCTGAACTCTCAGCTAAAAAGAGTAGGCTTGGTGTATGAAACAATTGTTCTTCCACAACCATCTCATCATGCATGGAGTTTTACTTGATCTTTCTGTTGGCTTCCTAACCCTTGAGAAATTTAGTATTAAAGCCAACTTTCAACTAATGCCTTTTCTCTTTTTCCTTTTCTTTAGAACCCTGTTAAAAGAAGAACAGATATGTTTTTGTAAGTACAATTATTTTTTTCAGCTCTACTGTAGATGAAGGAGAAGATTTTGCTCCAGATTTTCATTAATATTGTATTTGTAATTGTAATTGTTTTTGTCTTTATCATTCATGGTCCATGGCTTTATTATACTGTATATGATATGTGAATTTTTCGGTCATACAGTGCATCATACTCGTGTTAGTGTGTAAATTGACGAATCTACATCAGTGTGAGTGGTAACTTGATATCTGTGAGATTATTAAACTTTATATTTAGAGCTTTAACGGTTATAATTTGGTACCAGAGTCATCACTCTCTTGCAAATAAATTAAAACTTGCTGTTAAAAAATGTAGTTTGGCTTTTCTGTCACATTTTCAATTGGGAAGTTTGAAAAGGATTGCCAACATTATCTCTTGACCGGCTCAATTCTTCATAGTTTCAAATGTGAAATCAGTGAAAAACAGTAAAATTGGTGTGCATTAGGGCAATTCCGCGGTTACAGTGTGACAAAAAATACACATTTAGTCATTTCAATTTGGTTTTTCTCAGAATATTGAATGGATATCTTCAGAATAGGTTATCAGTGCAAAAGGGGCAACAATTAACTTTTGAAACATGCATAATTTTTTGGAGATTTCAATGTCAATTTTGGAATATTAATAAAAATATGCTTCGGTTACAGTGTGACATGAAAAATACCTAGGTTTTTCACCCAAATACCCTTCCTTAGAACCCTCTGAAATTAAAAGTGTACCCCAATTGGAAATACATACATTTTATCCAACATAGTCTTAACTCTCATGTGATATGAGCAAATTGACAGACTGACCATTAAAACCTGAAATATTATATCATTACTATATCAATGCATGGTTACAGTGTGACGGTTACAGTGTGACAAAACGATGCAACACAAGATGTATGTCACAAAAGCATGAAACATCAAGTTATATGTTCCCTAGAAACAAGTGTGAGTAGGTATTAATAAAATTGAAAGATAAAATGAAAATCTGTCAATAAAGAAGGAACTGCTAGTGTTATAATCTGACTAGAAGCTTTCAAATTTCCTGAAAATAGCATTAATTTTGATATTAATTTTAATCTAATTAAACTAACTTTAATCAGTATAGACAAATCATTCTGATATTATAACGTCGATAAGTGATCCCATTACGGTCTCATGAACTAGGAATTACAGGTTACACTTGCATATTGTTTGTATTCATTCAAGACAGGACAATATCTGTTCAGTTGGCCTGGAAGTGGTATCTCTCGCGGTTATCCATTGTGGGTGACGGCAATTTCCTTGTGATTTGGGAAATAGCTACCCATCCATGCTTATCCGTACGATCCTTAGCAACAAAGATCAATCCCTTGCTGTCATATTAGTGCAAGTGAGTGACACAAAACTCTACCACACCATTATCCACATGTTCTTCTTGAACTTGGGCAACATAGGCATATCTGCCAGAGGTCTTCTTTGCTCCCATATACTCAACCAACACAAAGTCCCCGAGCTTGATTGATTGTGGAGTGATCTCAGAATGATCACTACTGGTGGGTAATTTGTCACCGTTAAGTACATCGCTGTTGTCCAATGGTTCAGGTGGTTGCTTGTCCCTCTCTTCTCCATTGACATAGGCTCGAACAAATGCATGATCAGAATCGGTCAACTCCACATCTGACTTCAGCGAACTCACGTGGTACTCCCCTCTTCCTGCATACATGGCATGGCAAAGCACATGTTTCCTGACTGCGATGACAATGTGGGTAGTATGGGTTGTTGGTAGTCTGCCCATCGGTTATCCAAAGCTTCCTTAGCATCCTCTACTTGTTGGGAAGGGACAAAGATCACTTTCATTGCCTTCGCCTTAGCTGCTGCTACCTCCGCAAATCACTCGGCATCATGCACATATGCTCCGGTTCTCATGGCTCTCCACACTAACCGCTTTACTTGACCACCGATCCCATCGACCACACCCTTGCCATGGCTTGTGGCAAAAAGTTCCATGATGTTTGAACTCCATATGTCTCTCGGAAGTGGGTGATGTTATCAAAGAGATACCGTTGTTTGAACTGGCTGGCCGCTCCGTCTGAGAAGAATGACAGTGACTTCAGATTGGGGCACTGTATCATGACATCGTTGATGATCTTATCCAGGAATGTGGCAACGGCAAACTTCCCATGCACCAGGTCATCGCTCACCATAACATAAGACTGCACAGTATTTGCATCAAAATTAGCACATGCAGTGAACAGTTAGGTGACAGAAGGATGACAGTGCTACAGGATGAAGACGAACCAAACGAAGCATGCAGCCCACCACCCCACTCATAAGCCCATTGAGGGACATCTTCTTCCAAAATGTGTGTTTCTTGCAGGCAAACGCAGTCGACCTCCATTGACTTACAATATTGGAAAATGCGACTGCGCTTGCGATGATCCCTCATGCCATTCACGTTCAAAGTGGCAACTGAAAGTGTATGGGCCATGGGAGGGCAATGGGGCAAAAGTACGCCGACGACGATTCCGTTAGCTTCAAGCGCGCTCTAGACGACATATCATCGTCCGAGTCGTCACTTGAGGCCGACCTTTTTAGAGAGGGTTCCCCCATCTCGTCGTACCAGCTCGTCCCAGTGGCACGTTTCGGGGTAACTTGTGAATGGGCCCAAGCGCACTCTGGATCTCGTCTTGCTGGATGATAGCGAAGGTTTAGTGATTCTCTATAATTGCAGCAAGAATTATCTAGGACTGAGCTTTCAATAAATCAATATCACCATGCCAACCAAGCCTAATGGGGACCCAGGTGTATACTTCATGTCACAGACGTAATAAAGGAAAGGTTCTAAATTGAATGCTGGTTTCCCCTATAGAAACACACTGTTGCTGTCACACTGTTACCAAAAAAATGTCACACTGTAACCAAAAAGTTACAGTGTGACACATTTCATTTTCCCATTATTCCCACCCAGAGGCTACTACAGTTAAACTATCATGTGGATTTAATAAGTGCCTACACAGTTGATTTTGAGAAAAACAATCAGTTGATTTCAATTCCAATTTTTGGAAATATTAAGAAAAAATGTCATTTTTCGGTTACAGTGTGACACTTTTTCAGCAAATCAACATTTATGTGTGTTCACTGATGCATGACAACAAGCAAACCACCTAAACTGGCTTGATACACTTAGCCATAGTCTCATACTATCCATCAGTATTTAAAGTCACCACTTTTATTGTTACAGGAGTGATTTGTGGGGATTAATTTTAAGCTAATTTTAATGTTGATTTTTTTTCTAAAATTGCCTATTTTCACATAATCCCTAATTTTGGCTACTTTATGTAAAAAGTATGGGGAAATAAAACACATATCTGAAAAATTCACACTTTTAGCTTCAATTTGATACCAATTTCCATATCAGTTGCTCAATTTTAGTTTTGATGAATTTGTCTCCTCTGGCCTGGAATTGCCCATTACACCTCCTTTCGGTGAAAACACCGGAAACACAACCTTGAAAATGTTTCACTTCCTTATACTCATATTCTTGTGAAACAGACATGAAAATGAGTCAGTTGTGAGTGTTTTATAACTGTACCTCAGATTAGGAATGTAAACAATATTAGTTATCATGCAATTTGGTAATTTTTGACTGTATATTATCTAGCTTGCAGGGAACAAGTTAACAATTTGTTTCAATTGGCTCTCTTGAGTTGTTTTGTCTGTTAGTCTACAGTGTTAAATGTATCTAGATATTTATGATGGTTCTGGCTGTGTACACACTTTAAGAGTCCCCTTACTGAAAATCATCTACCATGAACAACGGTATTGTCAATACCATCAATTCTTGTCGTGTCGTGAAGTACCAATTTAACAATATTGCACTTCAGGGAAATAATGACTATAGACATACAACTTAATCACTCAATACTGCACTATAGTTGAATGCTAAAATATTTAGGCTGTGGGCATGACAAAATGAAGGGAGAATATGTTGTAAGTCAGTTTCATAGCAGACATTTCCTTGTGTTGTGTATCAAAATTTGTTGCTGTTTTTATACCAAAATTCTGTAGAAATGTACTTTCAATGGTACCTTGACCAGGTGACATTGAGAAGTGAATTTATTAGTATGTGAATAAGAAGTATGACAGAAATGTAAAATAGTTGGATTACATCCTGTTTATGTAGTTGGATTCATGGGGCTTTTGGTGAATTAGATATGCTTTTGTACCAATGTACACTAGTCTGTCTGTCCAAATATGTCAAAAGGGATTCTTCCTGCTTTGATCATTCATAGATTTCAGTGACACCTTGACATAATGTGCCTTAGTTAGCGGGTGTGTCATTCGTTTTAGTCCAAAAGATTGTATTTCAGAGGACATATCATTGATTGAAAGTATCGAAAACATATTTCCTTCAAAAGATATGCATGGGTGTCTGAGAATTTGTAATTAACTGTGTTGGCTAGTGGGACGCTTGGATGATAGTTAAAGTCAAGTGTCACCTACAGTAGTGGCCATTCTTGGTTCAAAGTTTGTCCATTGTTTAGAAATGCATCCATCTATGTTGTTTGAAGTTAATAATCATGAACTATGTTGACTACTTTTGGAATTGTATGAAATATTCAAGAATTAGAAGTCAATTGTCCTCTCGTGGGCATTTTGCATGACGTTTTTATTTTTGAGTGGTCTGGAGAGAAAGGTTTGTCATGAAATGATAAATATTAAAGAACAGACTGACAGAGGGAGAAGATGTTTGTGAAAGTGGGTTATGAGATGGAGTTGCATTACTAAAATATACGGTATAGGATGATGATATTGCACACATATACTGAGAGGAGTAAGGTAAGTACCATGTTGATATGTATCCAAACCAACTGTTGGGTAAGGAATTTGGATATTAACTATGTTCCTGGCTTACCTGTCTCCCTACAACCTTAGCACTCTCACTGTACCGTGTCTGAGTGAACCGGTGACCTTTTTTTTTAGCACTATAATCCCTCTAACCACCGGTCACTTCCGGTTACAGATGGAGGGACTTTGACATTAATTGACCAGTTACCAGTTCACTTAGACAAGAAAGAAAATCGATAAGGTTGTGGGGAGACAGGTAAGCTCATCACTTGAAATATCTGATATGGTATGTGTTGGAATTACCCTACTCCACTCTTACCTACTGTACGTACAGTAGTACCACTGAAGGTATGTATTCGATTTCTAGAAGCTTTAGCAGTAGGTAATGTTTTAGTACTTCAAGGATTTCCCAGTAACCCATTTTGGTTCCATTTGAGTTAATTATCATTAAAAGTTGACCAAAAAAAAAAAACAGCCAGGTCATTTGTACCTAATTACTGTATTGTATAAAGTTGTTCTTTTTCTCTACACAGCTATCTACCAGCCAAGCTTTGGAGAAAGTAGTGCTATCTTTGAATCGGGCAATCTTGATCTAGACAAGCTGGAGGGATGCTTTGTCAATGGAACAAATTGTCCAGCACTGGTGTATTACCCAAAGAATAACTTGAGTAAGTAAATAATGGTGATGGTGCCAAATCCATTTTCATATTGGAAAAAGTCACATATTAAACATGGTTCACACTTATATGGTGGGAGATAGGGGTTGGGACTAGGAATAGGGGTTTGGACTAGGAATAGGGGTGAGGAAGGGGTGGGACTAGGAGCGCATATTTTCACATAACATTTAAGTTCTTTACCTTATTATTCATAATACAAAATTGGCTGTGGCTTGAGTAATCCCTGTTCGAACATTACACGGACTGCATTTAATTTTGAAATAACTGAGATAATCCGTAGAACATTTCTGATGTCTATTTTGGGACAGCTGCTTGATTGTAAATGGCAATCCTTGAAAGAAAACGGGTAAATATGCATGCACGAACACACACAAACACGCTCTCACACAAACCAAGAATATTTTGTTCTCCTTCAAAGAATATGATTTTTTTTTTTTTTTTTACCAACATAAGAAATGTAATTTGTCAGGAACAGTGACAAAAACTCAATGTAGATATAGGTGATTTCATTGGGGGGGACATATCTGATGTCTATAAGATGTCTGATGTCTATTTTGGGAGAGTTGCATTGACGTAAATGGCATTCTTTAAATGGGGTGGGGGGGGGGGTAAATATGCATGCACTTAGCACACAATCACGCTCACACAAACCAAGAATATTTTTGTTCTTCAAAGAATGTATGAATTTTTGTTTTACTGACATAAGAATTAAATTTGTCAGGAACAGTGACAAAAACTCAATGTTGATATCTAGATGACTTCATTGGGCGGGTCATATATATCCTTTACTTAGGCTGGCTCTGTTACACTTCCTGTTGTCTTTTAATGGAATTTGTCAAGTTATAGTTGGGTTATGGATGATTTTCATTTGAAGATAATTCACTACTATAGTTAAAAAAATAAGAAAGAAGTTATGATCTTTCAGTTTGTAATATTCTACTTTGTGTTTGCGGCTGGAAACGGACTGTGGTTTTAGGACGTAATCTTTCATTTTCAGTTAGCGTATTAATTGAAAACATGATGTATTAGATATCTAATCTCGATACTACTCTGCAGTACTAGCAACCTATAGTACTGATGACCGAAATTTTGTGGATAAAGTTGTGTTCATAGTTTTCCCCTTTAGTTTTCTTTACCACACCTTCTTTAAGATTATAGTTTTGTTGCAAAATGTACGGCATCAGCATATATGCTGTAATCAATGCACTTCAAGGAAGATTTGAAAAAGTGGAAACGTGTTCCTATACCATGACTAAAGGTGATTTTTTACTATTTTTACATCTGACTGTGTTTGCTCTCAATCCATTCCAGTTACTTGACAACAGCAATAAACCAGAATAAATTAGTGATTACACACATATGTATATATACAGTATCTCAGTGTGTTGAGTTTGTTTTGTAGGCGGTTGGAAGATATCTCAGGCAAAACAGTAGACAACACAGATTACAATTTTATAACACCAAGAAGTTAAATAATTAACCTTCTAGTGGGAATAGTATCAGGACTAACCCCTTCCAAGAAATTGATTATTTCATCGTGCCAATGGTAATTCAGACATCAAAGTCCATTTGATTTGTAGTAAATTTTTTGGTATTTTATCGGCCTTATAGTGATTAAATCGATTGAGGCATTTGGCAAATGTCAGTTCTGTTACAAGGCATTGAGGCCATGAAGGAAAATGATGAAAGGTCCCACCAGCCTAGTCGTTTGTACACTCACTGTATAGTCATTGGTGCTTGATGCCTGACAGGTGTATCACCGCAGTTATTTAAATATACAAAACCTCTGAAATTGCAGTCTTTTATTGCTTGACATTGCCTGGCTGGTAGGATTTTATGGGCCATCAACATACCTTTCACTGTACCCTGTACATATCATCAACCCCAGGCTGTAATAGATTCCCGCTGTAGCTTGCTAAAATATTGGGCATGTACTTGTCTCCATTCCATTTACAATACATGTACATGTTCCCATTTATGTTCATGGAAGTAACCAATTCCAACAACAAGAACAACATGATAAAGTTTTTTTAGTGTTTTTGAAATCAATAAAAGTACCTACCAAGGAAGATGATGAAAATTATTGATGCCTTTACAAATATGTGCCTATATAAATGTACCATCATCATCTCCATTGGCGTTCTACAGTATTTGTTTTGTAGACACTGGATAATAATAATAATAAATGAGACTTATATAGCGCCAAATTAGTAGACAAAAGTCACTGCTCAAGGCGCTTTACAAAGAAAGCAGATTACTTTACAAAAGAACAAGTGAAAAGATGGGTCTTAAGTAGACTTTTGAATGTAGAAAGTTAAGAGCATGTTCGAATGTGATCTGGTAAATTGTTACAGAGATGGACAGGTGTTTATCCTTGATCTTTCTTGTTTGAGACATTTTAGAATCTCTAATCCATTAAATTCCATCTTTTATAATAGCAGGTAAAGAAGTAGGTTGATTCTCCAATCACTACAATAATTTCTCTCATCCGTCGGCTACGACCTTGGATTGATTTTCATGTAAAGATGCGCTGGAATTAAAACGGTCATTAATCAATTCGATCGAAAGTTTATGCAACAATTAAGACGCTTAAATCCTGTTTAGTACTGCGGATCTTCAATAAAATAGCACAGTGTTTATAAGCAAACTCCACAGTGAATTGCTAAAGTACGAGGCTGGGTTGATAGAGCTTGTGCAGTTCACACGACATGGATATAAGACAATCCGTGCATTGTTTGAAACACAGTTGTTTATATTGATGTTCATCTTAACTTAATTGTAAAGCCTCAGTCTTTAAAATAAAATGATAATTAAGTAAATGAACAACGGAAAATGACCGGACTGGTTGAAAACAGTGGAAAAGAGTAATATGAAGGTTTTTTGGCTGGAACATGATTCAAACCAGTGACCTCGGTATTTTGTGTGTTTTTTGTTTTTACAAGCCCTGCAATCTGTAGTACCAACTGAGCTATCCATTCTTGGTTGGTGGGACCCCTATTTTGCCATGTCTTTGTTTGGTAACCATTTAACACTGTGCTCCCTCAATGTCTGGACCTCTCTGGTCATTTCTTCCCATTCTACCACCCAAAGTGCCTAGAAATCTGTTTTTGTGTGTGGAATCTTTCCTATCTTCAATTCGTTCGGAACTGTATATTTAAGGCCTTTTTTGTCGAGATTAGGAGGTGTCAAATTCACACTTTAAAAACTTTAATTCACACACTTTAAACTTAAGCTGACACATTTACTTGTAGTTTGGCGCTTCAGTGCTTCTGTTACAACAAATAGGAATTTAAGTACTTTCAATGTTGTCTTCATTATATATTTGAAATGCAACTATGCTCAAGTCAAGCAAATGAACTGAAAATTACTGAGGCATGATTGAAAACCTGCCCATATTAAAACAAGGGAGCTGGCTTTAATTCCACGTGTTAGCAGCGAAACGAAAATGAGACTGGCTAAAGCCCTAATTCTATCTAGGGTTTTATACAGTGCATCCACACTGACTTTGAAGTCGGGTGATTTGAAGAAGTATGACAGTCTGGGAAGGTCAATCTGGCGTGCGATGCTTAACATCAGGTGGCAAGACCATGTTTCAAACGAAATGCTGCATGAGGTGATTGGCGGTTGGTGGTGTTTCTCATCCAATGACATCATTCGTAGAAAAACCATGTGGCTTGGACATGCGGCAAGACAGGGTGGCTTTGTACGTGCTGCGATTGGTGGTCTTCCTGCCGGTACTCGATGGGGCCCTGGCAGACCTCGTCTTCGATGGGTCGACAATATTATTTCTTGGTCAGGACTGTCATCTGCCGAACTCGTCGATGCTGGCATACGACATGTTAAAATCAAACCTATGACAATTGTACATCACCATTATAATTTGCGTAGTAGAGGGCTTCGATGGGTTCTATCCTATGAAGAAACATGATGTTTTTAATTATCAAGTAGCATATTCTTTGATAATGTAAGGATGATATGTCATTGCTAAGATCTAACAACACAAATAATCTCCACCCATTTTTCTCAGTAAAAGTTTCCTGCAGTATTCTGTGACAGAATACGCATGTATATACTGTGCTTTCCAAGCGTCTATAAAGTTACCACTGAGGCAAGCAACTTCCGTTCTGGCAAAAAATCGAGTCATTTGTAACTTGTTAAGAAATCTGGGAAGTGGTTGTTTATTTAGGTAGCCGAGTTGAATGTGCTTACAGTTTTATACACACTTCAAGGTATCAAATGACGTAGGTCAAAAGTCAAGGTAGCAGTTTGTTTAGGGGGATGTGGAGGAGGTTTGAAGATGGGGATATTACTTTTTGACACTGACCAAAACTTGAATTATTCACACATAATTGGATACCTGTTAATCTAATTAATTAACCTTGTGTGGTTAAAAATGCTCAGCTGTTCTTAGTTAGAGCTTTTAAAACCAACTGCTTAGTTCATTAGAGATTTTATGCATAATTTATATTTTTATAAATACTTACAATTATAATTCTCTATTTTCTTTCTCTTTTTAATGCCTTGCAATGTCTTTGAAGTTTCTTCCTCATTTATGTTACAATTTCTGTGGACAAAAGTAGAAAATAATAGTTAGTGCATTCTTTGTCATTCCTTTAACTGTCCAAGTAATATATATTATGCCACAAGATTTTGACAAACGTTACATAAAAAATAGGCAGCACTACAGTACTTCTCTAGAATGGTGTGTTGCATATTTTTAACCATTGAGGTCTATATATATTATATATAGATATGGGCCTTTACACAGTAAACCAACACGAAAATCAACACATGTATGCAGTTTTCAGTATTGAAATTGGTATTTTCTTTGTTCTATTAGGATGAGTGTTAGTTATTTGAAGCAGAGAGATAGCATAGAAAGTTTCAACATCCTACTTGAATTTTGAAATTTTGGTCCATTGGAATCCTATGGGAAATATAACGGGCGAACATTGACATACACCAGAAATATATAACGGTTGTAACACATTGACATACATCACATGGCAGGCAATTTTTCATAAAGTTTAAAACATATAAAGTCTTGGACATTTTCCTATGATGGCATATAGTCATACCTGCCACACAACCAAACGAGAGCAAAAGGTGATGCATATCAGGCTTAGTAGCGCATGAAATAGGTAACGGTCGAACAGTATGTCAATGTGTTACAACCGTTATAAATGTACCACAAAAATTGCGAAACTCAAAAAGTATACAGTGCATGTAGTTCCTTTTGTGTATACAGATTCCTATCATGAAATAGTTTATAAAAACCATGGAAACTTCATTTGATGATGC
>JAIPMN010000060.1:45292-56351 GCA_020650975.1 Apostichopus californicus | reverse complement strand
AATGAGACAACATAAAAGTAAACAACAACATTTAATTAGACAACAGCATCGAAGGAGACAACATCAAAGGAGACAACAAAATACATTGCCCTTTTGGCGTTCCATAGTTTAATGTTCCTGTGTGTATAAATAGCATGTGGTTGACTTAATATTCATATCACTTGCTTCATTACAGCTTCATTCTTAAACAAGTCAATGATTCAAAATTGCTCTTCTTACCCTGTAGGAATGTGCTAAAATGAAACAGTACATGTTAAGTTTTGGCATCCATTGTCTAGTGTGATGCAAGTTACAAACTCTGTACCCAACCAGTAAGTTGGGTTTGCAAAGTAATTTTGGACAGGGGATGAGTCACTTGGTGCTGATTGACATAAAGTGATTCTAGTTTGGTACTATGGAATTTTTGTTGTTGTCATGTCATGGGATTTAGAACTTTTGTTGTACACTACTACTGTATACAGAGGTTTAACAGATGAGCCTTACTTCACATCTTTGAGTGCTTTTTATGAATACATTTACTGATATAGGGGTTGCGGATTCATGGCCTGTTTGTGTGTTACTTCAGTCCTCCAGCTCAAAGCCTGGATTACTGTGTCTGGATTTGCAATGCTAATAACCAGTGTTCTGATCTATGTGGAAATTTCTTACTGCTACAGTACATTACAGGTATCACTTTAAGCTGTAAAGTGTTGCTACATTTACAACCATTGTAAACTTTTTTTCTGAAAAGTTGCAAAATGTAACAGTAGGTCAGTTACTATTCCTTTTTTGGAAACATTGCATGAATGTTATTGTACGCAGTAAAGTTTGTCTGTGGTGAGACTTTACTTGAATGTCAATTTTTTTCGTTCTTGTGGTCTTGTTCTTGTGGCCTCTTGCAAAATCTTGAGAATAAATGGTGTTATGTAATATTATATGTATATATGTGCAGTTTATGAATGATGCATGCTCTGATTGCAATCCTTTAGAATTTCTTGCTCTAACAGTTAGCCGCTAAAAGTGCTCTGATCGTGGTCCACGAGCTTAGGTTACTTCGGAACGGTACCATCAGGTGTGCAGTTTGTAGTAAATTTAGTGCTCTGTTAGTGCAGCAGGGGATTTCTTCAGATGATAACCACATTTTTATGAATTAAAAAATCCCATACTGTAGTTACACACATAGTTATTGTCCCATTCCTGGTTATAAATGACTATGTTAGATATTAAGTGATGTTTCTAATGAAAGGAAAGATGTGTAAACAACCACCACACCTGAAAAGTAACCATAAATATGTGAGTATAGAATCACTTTACACAGTTAAATTTACTTCGTTCCTCGCTTACCTGTCTCCTCACAACCTTAGCACCTCATTCTACCTATTGAGATTGGTCATTGACAAAATCAGTGTTACAATTTAAATTTAATTCAAGTTCGCCGTGGTACTGTTGTAATCATATACCTAAATACTGTACTAGTGTTTACTGTGAAATGTTCGCAATGATGGTGTGTGAACAGTAGGATAGTAAAGTGACAGATGAAGTTGCTTTGACCAGCCCTACAGTAAATAAGGCTAACCCTAAAAGAAGATTTGTGCATAAATTTTGTTCTCTAATTTGTGCAACAGATAACATTCGGCCACATCACCAGTGTACAGTATATATTTAGTGAATTACATGATGATTTGCATGACCGTGGAAAATCGGGTGGTCTTACTCTTTTAATCTTACTACCCCTTTGACTAGATCATGTCAAAGCCGCTGGTACTGTATACTGTATGTGCGTATCCTTTAACACTAGACCTAACCTCTGAAGATCGTTGAAGCTGACTAACATAGTATGTTTAAAAGTTGCTGTTGATAAATGACATTTTCTGTACTTTACAAATGGAGGATGAAACTTTTTTCAATCTTGTTGGAAATCTGCAAAATGGATATACAGTACTATTTGGATATACAGTAGGCCTATTTGAATGAAATAGGTTAGCACTTATATCAATGGGCCCCCACACTGTAGCTTTGCCACTGTAGCTTCATGCATGTATGCCTACTATACTGCTTCCTATCATTGTGTCAGCTAGTAATTGGAAACTTCACTGGGTGAGTGGCCATTTTTGTTTTCACAATCCAATACAGAAAGTTGATAGTATACAGCCTTCATTACTTCCAATACCTTCTAATACTGTGCAGTACATCCTTGTCATATAAAGACTTGCCAAAGATGGGTGACTCATGACACTGGTGATTAAATCTCCCTCGGGTATCATCGTATAAGCCAGATTATTTTAATGGTTGCTTTCTCTTTTGTTCTTACCTTGCTAGAAAGGTATACAGTATGTGTATGCTTTTATTATAATTTCATTAGGATCCTACCAGTGCCTTAATTAGAGGGGAGATCAATTTGCTATGTACAGTAGATGTTTAAAAAGTAGATTGAAATTATGATAACATACAGTATGTAAAGGCAAAAAGTGTTAATCCACAAGTGCCTCCATGACATATATCTCACAAAATTATTTTTAAAGCAGTTTCCAAATGGAAATCAAAGTCAGATATTCTTTTAATTACTCTTGTTCTTAGGAAGGGTACTGAAAATCTTTAGGGTCAATCCATGTCAAATCAACAGAGGCCTCCACGTCTACCCTCAGTCTCAGAATCGCCTGAAATTGTTATGGTGTCTTGCCACATGTCTCAAAGTATGGATTTGTACAAAAAAAAATTTAAAAACTTTTTGGTTGCTAGGATACAGCCACGCCTAGCAACCAAATCCAGGTTGCATTTTAAGAGCCTTAAATTTTCCCTCAAGTTTGGAGGCATCTTTTGCATAAATGTAAAGTATTTTATGTCTGATATTGCAGATATTGTGGAAGACCTGTGACCAGTCTTCTAATTTTGAGGAAAATTTGTAAACAGTCTCAATTTTTTGTAGCAAATAATTAAAATGGCAGAAAATAGTAAGTGAGTGCAAGAACTTAGTTTTTGTAGAGGACAAAGGTCATTTGAGGTCACCACACAGGAGAAAGTATTTGAAACCTATCAACTTGATCTTCAAAAGCAAAGCTTCCATGAACTTTATACTTGGATTTGAGACCACCAGCATTTAAAGTCTGAAACCTTGTAAAAGGAAAGGCACCTTATTTGATACAAAAATGCTTTAGTTCCTTTTGGGGTCAAGGTCATTCAAATTTGCAGAGGTCAAAACTTAATACTACTGGTAGTCTAGTAGCACCCACTGGCATTGCAGTATTTACTTCGCTCCCCGCTTACCTGTCTCCCCACAACCTTAGCACCGCATTCTACCGTGTCTAGTATGCCCTGGTAATCTTTTAACACTGTGCACCCTCACTGACCCCCAGTGACCTCCTTCTTATTTTACCATCCCAAAGTGTCTTACACGTTTTCGTATTGGGAAAAATTTTTCTTCGAAATTCGCCCGGAATACCTTGGATTAATACGCAGGTGTTGCTCACATGTGTAGGTTTAAAACCTTACTTTTGTTTAAAACACTTACTGTACTTGTGGAACTCTCCTCCAGAACATGTTAAAATGCGCCAGACTGAATGGTTTCAAATCGGTTCTGAAGACGTATTCTTTTTACTTAAACGTCTTAGCCCTAGCAAACTGCCAGGAAGAGAACTTTCTCGAACCTGCCAAACTGCCAGGAAAACGGAAACCTCTTAGAAAGTTGGCAAACTGCCAGAAAAATATGTAACGCTGTACATTTGTTAAGAGAGGAGGGGGGCCAAGCAGTCACCTGACAAACTGCCAGGAAAACGTAACTCCCTAGAAACTTGGCAAACTGCCAGGAAAATATACAGCGCTATACAGTACAGAGAGGAAGGGGCCAAGCAGTCACCTGGCTTGCAACGTGTGAGCTCAACTTGTGCTGCAACGAGCTGTCGACTATGTGAGCGATCCCATGGAATAAGCTTCTCTATTTCTTTGGTGTTTACCAAGACAAACGCGTTAGTAACTTGGAGAAGGGGTAGGATAGAACCCCAGCAAAGTTACAAGCGCTAACACACTCCGAACATACAGTATGCGCTTCATGAATAATGTTCGATGTTCCGACATTTCAACCAGAGTTGCATTTCGTAGCACCTGATGGCCTAGCCGTGACTACGCACTAGGTGGTTTCAATAGGAAGTTGGAAACTTTTACTGAACTACGAAATTGACACATCTCGACATGAAGAGATTTGAGAAGTAACGGGTACGTTGTCATAACATTTAATACGTGTTTATTACGTTAAATGTGGTGTTGTAAAAACGTCGACATAGCGTTTCTATGAGATATTGACGTTATATTAATGTTATATTAATGTCTTAACGAAAATTGTTTTGAAATAATAGCCCGAAAACGTTTTTGGTGACATATTTCTTACACCACAAATACCGTTATCATAACAAAAGACGAAACGTTTAATATATAATGCTTTTGTGTTTGCTGAGTAACTCCCCGGGCTCCTTCAAGCAGCCAGGGATTAATGAGGTGGAATTTCTACAAACCCACCCTCTCACCATCTTCACTGTTGGGAGTTTGTGTCTGAGGGGTAGATCTATAGCTCAGTTAGCTCAGTGGTTAAAGCCGGGGCCTTTCAATCTTAAGGTCCCCGGTTCAAGTCACTCCAAGATTAATGTATGTCGCCCAGTTACAGAGTTGTTGACAACTCATAATCATGGACATTAAATATGAATGTAAGAGACTGACTTCGGTCAGCTTGCGGCTTTGATAAGCCAATGAGGCTTCTTCACAAGTTCCTACTTGCAGGATGATCTAAATACATACATAAATACATATATAGTTGTAGGAGTCACATATAGCAGTTGTAGCATTGACTAAGATTCTGATGAAGCAAACTACCCATTCAGTACTCATTTTTTTTTGAGAGCACTGTGGTCAAGTGGTGAAGGCAGTGGACTGGTGATCTAAGGCTTGCAGGTTTGAGTCCTGACCAGATCATTCCGTTGTGTCCTTGGGCAAGGCGCTTTATCTCCATTGCGTCTTTCCATCCAGGAGGGATTTGTCTATACTGTATGTTTGACAGGTTATCGTTGACCAGGGTAATTTTGGATTGCGCCTCTGGCATCGTTATCGGGGGATAGGTTTGCGCTTTATCAATCCTCAATATTATTATTAATAATATTTATCATGGAAAGAACCTCTATTAAACCTCCCTGCAGTGTACAGCTTAGGTCTACATGTACGTCATCAGGGCTTTCCTTTTCTTCAGAGCTTTTCTGATTACAAATGGTTGATAACTGAAGGGGTCATCAGCGGTACCGTGGTACTACAAGCAGTACTGCGAGTGCTGCGGTACTGCGAGCGCTAACAAGGTCATCATACAGGCCACTTTCCTTGACTTCTTTAGCAGCAAATACAGAGAAACCGCTTTCCTACACCACAGTGGCGTCAGCAGGGCAAAGGATCTGCTCCAACACGCTATCCGCAAAAGATAACCATATCAGGTTTCATGTACTTTCGCCTCGCTCTCAGGATGGGGGGGGGCTCTCTGGAGTCCTTCCACGCCCAAGTACGGGGCACTTTGACCACCATCCTCTCAGACGACACGATGGTGGTGGCATAGCTACATCAACAGACAGGATGGCACCAGGTCAGAGAGACCCTCACCACAGCTGCAGAATCTAGCGTGGCCCTACGGGCCTCTCATATAGCCAGAAAGGAGAATGTGATGGCCGATGCTCTGCCCAGGGGACAGCTCGACCCCGACAGATGGATCCTTTCACTCCGAACATGCGGCAGGTTTTTCCACATGTTTGGCAGACCTCTGATAGACCTGTTTGCGAAACAGCAACAATGGGCTGCCCATCCTTTGTTCCAGGCGGTCCCACCTACAGGCCTTCCACATAGCGCCAGGTCCCTGTCGTGAGACGGACTGGAGGCTTTCATCTTCCCCCCTCTTGGCAAGATCAGCCAGGTACTTAGGGAGATCCACCATCCCAGGGGCAGATCTACCATAGTGGCCCCGCTGACCCTGGTTCGGGATAAATTCTCCAGCTCCTCGCGGACACACCGGCGATCCTGCCGGACACACCACATCTGTTGTCCCAGAGACAGGGGGTGCTGGCTCACCCAGACAGCAAGGGCCTACAATTAGTTGCCTGGAAATTGTCCGGTCTTCCCTCAGACAGAAAGGACTTTCGCCGCCAGAGGGAGAACAACCGTGGCGACTTAGGTTTCCCACCTACGGAGATTCGAAGTATGCCGAACGAGACAGACTCTGCCTACCATGGCCTCTCTAACCTTGAACGCCGACCCCTTACTCACACTGTTCCAAGAAGGGAAGCAGGTTTTCGACGAATCGACGATCACGGACTATCGTTCGGCTATTGCCGCCTTCCATCAGGGCTTCCTCTACGGCTCCACGCCAGGCAACAACGGCACGCCTTGACTAAGGCACCTTACGATCCTATGGTTTGTGGGGTGCCGATAGTTCCCGACCAATCCTTCTTTGCCAAGAACCAGATTCGGGCTCTCCTACCGGGAGACATCATCATCCCAGAGATCAAGACCTTCTCTTTGATCCCCGAGGACAGACTATGGTTTTCCTGTTAGGGCACTGAAGTGGTACCTCAACAGAACACAAGATCTCTTGGGTACTTCGGTTCGAGAACCAGGGGGTACGGATGGTTTCAGACCCATCTTTCATCGCTAAGAACCAGGTCCTGGACTTCCTCCCGGGTGACATCTTTATCCCGGAGATTAAGACCGCCTCCTCGATTCCCGGGGACAGACAGACAGACAGACTGTGGTGTCCCGTTAGAGCACTTAAATGGTATCTACACAGGACGGAAGAACTCAGAGGTACTTCGACTTCCCTCTTCATCCTACCTCGAGCGCCTTACTCAGCGGCCTCGAAAGATACCTTGTCTCGCTGGCTCGTAGAAATCATCCGCCCGTTTGCGACAGGGCCAGGCAGACCAAGGGCCCACGATATCAGGGGTGTCGCTACTTCGACAGCCCTGTTTGCAGGAATACCAGTGGAAGACATACTCAAGGCGGCGGCTTGGAAAACTCCAACCACTTTCGTCGCCTGTTACTTGTCGGACACTCTACAAACCGAGTCAGCATTTGGTCGCTCGGTGATGCGAGGTCCGGGTGGTCCTAGGTCCCACCCCTCGGGCCTCCCACCATCGGGCAGTGCCACTCGGTGCTAAGGTTGTGGGGAGACAGGTAAGCGGGGAGCGAAGTAAATATTATAAAACTTACTGGTTTATATATTTACGAGTGACCCGCTTACCTGTCTCCATTTCCCGCCACCCTCCCCCGAGGGAGGTGGGACGCAGCCGGACGGAGAAGCGGTCGTTCGACCAGACTCTTTGACTCCTAGCGTTCTCGTCGATAGACATCGCCACCCACGGGGGCGCCTGCGGCTACTTGTCTATCGGTGAGTGTTGTTTCCTTATTTTGGTATACCAAGTTGTTAGTGTATAAAAAATGTTTTCTTCCTTCTCGGCGAGCTCGGCGGGTGGTACCCGCCACCCCCCCCGAGGTCGCGTCAGGGGCCACTTTGGAAAGGAAGTGGTCTCATAAGAAGGAGGTCACTGGGGGTCAGTGAGGGTGCACAGTGTTAAAAGATTACCAGGGCATACTAGACACGGTAGAATGCGGTGCTAAGGTTGTGGGGAGACAGGTAAGCGGGTCACTCGTAAATATATAAACCAGTAAGTTTTATAATATCTACCTGTATTGGCTACAACTAAAGATCACCTGGCATTAAATCATTTGTTATTGCATAAGTCTTTGCTAACCTGGTAGACCCTATACCGCATTAGTAATTACAGTATTCGCAGAAATGCTCACCAGATATATTGTGCCAACCTTTGTCCCATGGTACTCCACCAAATTTGAAATGAAAGAAGTGACTGACAAACACTCATCAATATTATCTCGTTGTGTTCCAGTTAAGGGAAAGAATGTAAAAATGCATTATAAAATAAAGGAGTTATTGGTTCCAATGCTCTGCATCCATCAGAACCTATACAGTCAAATGGGCATAAGTGTGTGTGTGTGTTTGTGTGTGTATGTGATGCTCTAGCTTGTTAACATGGTATCTCAAGAAGGAAACATGTGATTGATGTCATACTTGACATATATGTTAGTCAGGGTCAGTAAATGATCCCTATTGCTTGTGGTGGGGCTATCATGCATACTAATAAGTGGGCGGGACTTAACATGAAATTGTTAAAATGTCATTATCTATCAACCGTACGTCTGATGTAGTTCATTCTTGATATAGTGAAGTAACTACATAGTAAGTACATGTATGTTCTTTGCAACAACAATTTTACCTTGTTAATATTCATGAGTGGACAGGGCTTAAAGCAGCATTTTGCGTTGGGTCGCCGTTTTATACTTTTTTGACATGTCCTTCGAGTTTTTTACATATATCAATCACAAAACAGCAAACTAAGATATTAGCCAAGTTTTTCCCTGCCAACATCGTTAATTGGCGAGTAATTAAGGATATTTGCAGATAACGAGAAGAGTGTCCACGACAAATTCCACATTTAAAACTAAACGCATACATTTCCCCCAAACCCACTGGTTTGAATTCAACCAATCAGAGATGCAGGTTTACTATGAGCCGTTGCTAAATATAGATTCAAGACTTTGCGTTGGTACAACCAGGGAGTTGTTATGGAACTACCTTGTACAACTGTCTTATAGACTGAACACAAATAAGGCATGGTGTTGTATGACGTATTGGTCAATGACGTTCGTAGTGTTTAAATATTCATATTATGGGCGAGGTTATTGGGATCCCAACGGAAAATATCTTGGAGAAAAACAAAGTTGAAAGTTGCAAATTTTTCGACTTTTATGCCACCATTTGAAGTAAGATTTAAATAGATAAGCTAGTTATGTATGTCGTTATGGCATAGTGGAGTCAGTGAGGTTGAGAAAAATCATAGAAAAGGACGCAAAATGCTGCTTTAATAGGAAGTGTCAAAAACGGCTTGTAAACATGATATCTCAACAAACACAAGTTGAATCAATGTCATACTTGGTAGATAGATGCCCTATGCTGAGTAGATGTGATGTGCCATTTTGGTTTTTGTTCCCACTCTGAATATTAATGAGATAAAAGTTGTTGTTTCAATTTTACCATAAATTTTAAATATTTAAATGTCAATATCTCTGCAAGCGTATGTCCAATTTAGTTTATACTTGGTATAGGGTGTTGTAACTACATAGCATGTACATGTTCTTTACAACAAGTAGGCCTCATGTTTAAGACCATATAGGCCCAAAAACTTCTGGGCACATTTTTGGGCCGGGTGGGCCCAAATTTTATTTCCACCTCAAATGCATTTTGGGACACATTGTTTGGCCCAAATTTGTGAGGCCCAATATTTTTAGGATCATTTGGACCCACATTTTTTGGGTCAAATTTTTTTTTGGGGGGGGGTGGGCAAATATCTTTTTCAGTCAGTTTGTTTAGACACAAAGTTTTATTGTGTGCCATATTTTATTGGGCAGATTTTTGGCAAGGCCAAAATGTTAAAATTGTAATTACTCCTCAACCATATATCAGATGTATCCAAACATGGAATACAGCTGTTGGTTAGTAACTGCTACATGTAAGCCTAACTTGTTTTTAGAATCGTCTGGGCCAAAACATTTCTGGGAGCAGGTTGGGTGGGTTCAAATTTTCCTGACCAGTACCTTTCTTCATATGTTGCCTCAATAGTCAATAGATAATCCTCTTCAGTTTGGTGTGTACAAGGTCATGAATATTAACATGTATGGCTTACCACACTATGGATATGTTTTGACACTGGAACCACTTAAAGTTTTCATTTTCTGTTATTAAGATTATAAATCACAAGCAGTTATGACAGTTTTAGCAATAGGTATGTGAACAGTGAGTCTGCTTATAAACTTTGAAGAAAGTTATGTTTTATGTTTTTGTTCAACATCCTATCCTCCTTTAAATGGACATAACATCCATCAATTATTTTTCAGTAGAGTATCTCAAAAACAACCAGTGACAAATATGGATGAAACTTTAGGAAAGAATAAAGAGCAAAGTTGTCATATTGTTTTGGTGGGCTTGGCTTTGTTCTCTTGATAATAGATACCCCAAACATGTGGGTTGATGTTTCTTTAGAGAGAAAATGTAAGTCAATGATGTCTCATCAGATCTATAGTAAGTTAGCTCTGGCTAAATGTCTTCTTTAGATCAATCTATTTTAATTGTGTTTGAGTCAGTTCCTTCCTATTTAAGCAGTTGCTTTCAAGCAATAGAAGAAACAAGGGACAAAATTGAATTTGCAATACCATGGATGTTTCATTTTAGACTGAAGCTGACCTGACAGCCTGTGGAATCATTCTGACCAAGTTGGCAAATTGTTCAAACTCAGGAGTGAATTGTATCAGATCACATATGAAAACATTATATATAAATGATGTAAATGAAACTTCCTAAAAAGCAAATACAATTACAGCGACAAATTCCGACAATGTTGTTTACTAAGGCAGCTTTCTAATTATTTGCCAAAGACAAATGGAGCTACAGTATGTGATGGTGTGTTTGTGTACAGAATGTTTGTTGGTGTATAGGCGATATGTATGTGACATCTTGTCACACAGTAATGTAAAAATAAATGATGGTTTACTTTCATATGTGTTATGTAGCTCCACCATAGTGAGTTCATGAACCAGAATCCTTAGAAGTAGCCAAATTCTTTAATTTTTCTTATATTGATAACTTCAATAATTTTCTGTTGGCTTTTGTAACCATGATATTAAACTTGGCTGCCGGATGTGCACTGTGTCATAGCACTAGTCTCTCCTATACTTTCTCGTTTTTGTTTTCAGGAATTACAGAATATATTCTGCCATTTACATGACCTTGAAGCGCTGCGATCTTTGAGGGAACAAGCCATCCGAGAAATTTCAAAGAGTGTACGGTATGAGAAACGAGAGGCTAATGAAATATTATATTGGTAAGTCTCCTGTCGGATAGGCTATTAATTAAAGGTGTGTGGGGGTGGGGGGATGGGGTGGATCTTATGTATGGCTATTTAAAAGGTGTGTGGGGGGTGGATCTTATGTA
>JAIPMN010000060.1:0-45226 GCA_020650975.1 Apostichopus californicus | reverse complement strand
TGTGTGGGGGGTGGGGGTGGATCTTATGTATGGGTATTTATAAGGTGTGTGGGGGGTGGGGGATGAATCTTATGTATGGGTATTTATAAGGTGTGTGGGGGTGGAATGGGGTGGATCTTATGTATGGGTATTTGAAAGGTGTGTGGGGGTGGATCTTATGTATGGGTATTTATAAGGTGTGTGGGGGTGGGGGTGGATCTTATGTATGGGTATTTATAAGGTGTGTGGGGGTGGGGTGGATCTTATGTATGGGTATTTATAAGGTGTGTGGGGGTGGGGGTGGATCTTATGTATGGGTATTTATAAGGTGTGTGGGGGTGGGGTGGATCTTATGTATGGGTATTTATAAGGTGTGTGGGGGTGGGGGTGGATCATATATATGGGTATTTATTTGCCCCCAAAACACCCTTCCCTACAAGAAAAGGATACTTATCAGGCTGGAAAAGATCGTTGGAAGTCTAGAACCCCTATAAGGAACCTTCTAGCGTAATAATCCAAGGTATTCCGGGCGAAATCGAAGAAAAAATTTTTCCAATACGAAAACGTGTTCTGACACTTTGGTTGGTAAAATATGAAGGAGGTCACTGAAGGTCAGTGAGAGTGAGGGTGCACAGTGTTAAAAGATTACCAGGGCATACTAGACACGGTAGAATGCGGTGCTAAGGTTGTGGGGAGACAGGTAAGCGGGTCACTCGTAAATATATAAACCAGTAAGTTTTATAATATTTATTTGTGGCAGGTAGGTACAGTAACAAGGTTTGTTCATATTTCATTTCATGATTCATAAGAAAAATTTGGTTTTTCCTCCTGCCACATGTTGGATAACTGGCAGACTGGGTCAGTGTAAGGACAACTAGCATGGGTAATTGTGGATGAATGGTTAATTAAGTAATTAGACAGTTTGGGCACATGTATTGGACTTCCACCAAAGTATTTTGCGCTTTATAAATTCCTATTATTATAATGATTAATGATTTCTCTCATGATTTATTTTCTTAACTGTAATGATCATGTAGTCTTTGTCTATTCTCATGCGATGGACAACCTCCAATGAGGACAAGTCAGTGCCCAATCATTACAGTACCTATTTTACAAGAATTGTTATTTCTGTTTTCTGTTGTATTCACAGTCGAGAGAACCTGAGCACTTGTTGGTATATTTTACTCTCAGGATCTGTTTTTATTGACCATGCCATGTACTTGCCAAGAGCCAGGTTTGTATTGTGATTTTTTGAGGCCTTTGTGGATATTCATTAAACCATGTACAATGATCTCTCTTGTCATCAATAATTTCTTTTGGATAAGAGCAGTTTTTGGATGGCTGTTTGAACTCAGAATAGTTCCTGACCATTGAATTTGGAAGAGAAAAAAAATAGAAAAGAACGGATTGAAAGTTTCTTTAATTCCACAGATACCAATATAGTAATTAACTGATATTAGACTCCAGAATACATGAGTTATTATGTATATTTTATATTTCTATTTTTGATTGTCCGTTTTACAAGGACTTAATAAGTACTTCATAATTGCAGTCTTGGTAAATGTAAACATGTACTCTTTTCCTGAGTGGCAACTTGCCAGGGTCTATTCAAACAGAGATTATGTCCAGCTATAAATAACTAACATATATATTTTGCAACTAACACACTTTTGAGTGACAAGCAATAATTTCCTTTAGTAACATGTTGCCCTCCCTCCCCCAACATACATCTGTATCTCAAGAACAGATACCCTGAAATTAACACTGTTCACATGGGATAACACGCTCATGAAAAACACAAGTTGGTTATTTTGGAAACATTGGATGCATTGTTCAGTTGTCTAATATGATACACTAAACATTAGAATTGGCCATTTGTAACTGTACATCTAAAGTGTTTAGATGTATGTAATAATGATTCATTTGATCTGTAATGAGCATTATGGTAAGCAGACATTCCATAACTGCCTAAGACTTCCAGACAGATGACAAAATACATACTATCATATGTCACTTTCAGAGGCGAGCACAATTAACCGTAACTTTCAGATATTTGTCTTCCTTCTAATCCTTTCATATCTACATTTTGTGTGTGCTTTATATTCTGTTACAGCTTTGGGAAAAGAACGTCAGGAACTGGACGTAGGGAAACAGATTGTCTAATTTTAGAAACATCGGAACTCCTTGTTGTAAGTAATTAGCTAATTTTGTACAATAACTTCAAGTAAGCATATAGAAAGGCAAGATTGATCAAACTCCCAAGTTAACTTGTTTTGTTGTATTGAAGCAAAAAGTCCCTGTTGTGCTGTCTCCATGTGTTGCAAAAATTAGAACAAGTGTTTAGCTATTTGAAGGTGTATTCAAAAGACAAAGGAAGGTACATGGCAAGAACACTTCTTGGGTTGCTTAACTCCTTGTGGATTGATACGTTTTACAAGTTCCTTGAGCATGGAAGTAGTGTTGTAGCATTTTTGAACAATGGAATAAAAGAAAATAACCGTTATCTCATTCTATGCCTGAAGGATGCTTATGTCATTGAACCCAACTTCCTTTTGCCAATGAACCATCCCTGTTCTTATATCCATTTGCTGCTCTTACCAATTTATTTGTGTCATGTTAGTCAGCTTTCATCATGTCGTACTGTCTGATGTAATGATAACTACATTTGCTGCTTTGCAGGTGCTAAAGGCTCCTTCTCCCATCAGCTGTGCATTGAACATCAGTACTGCTTGCTTTGGGCGTACAATCGACAATTCTTGTAAAACCACTGAAAGACACTTATGTACACAATGCCACAAGGTATCTGGCTTTCCATTAGGTGTGAGGGGAGATATATGTAAATTGAGTTTTCCTGTAGGACACAAAACTGGTTTGGCTTTATGAATTAGTAATTTAAGAAGCTCAATGGGTTTCATGAAGTTTGGCGGTATGTGTTATGACCTTCCGTTTATGTGGTTCTCTTTGAAATCCTGTGGCTTAAACTGGATGTTTGTCACGAAACTTGATGTACACATGACATTATTGTGATGAAACTGCATAAAGTAACAAAAGACCAATATGCATTACATACAGTAGCTGTAGCTCAGTGTGTAATTAACCAATGTAACATGTGGTAGTCACCAACACCCCATGCAGTTATGTGATATTGGTAACTTCCCAAGAGTTTTAGGTTTAGCTAAATAAAATTGTTACATCATGTGTTTGTACATTATAAAACAATTCAAGTCAAAGTTCATCATAAAATCTTCCCAGTATTGACAAAAATTAGAAATTACTTAGCAGGCTTCAACAAATACGGTCACCAACTCAGCAATGTTGAGAAGAATTTTGCAACTTGTGAGCAAAAAATGCATTTGGCTCGACATTTTGGTCAGTGCCTCTGTACCATAGGCTGACTATTAACTTGTGAGCCAATCAACAAAGGCCTATTGCCTAATGTTACACATCACAGTAGTATTATCAAGTGCATTGTTACAAGTAACGAAATACATGAAAACAATCAAAACATCTTAGGAGAACCGCCTATCCGCGCTAGTGCGTGATAGGGGCTCGCGGCTTACAAAGTACGCTACAAAAGTGAAAACCTAACTCTTAAAAAGCGAACAAGCAACGAAAGTACATGAAAACAATCAAAACATCTTTTAAGAAGCATAACAGATAAAAACATGTACCCAAAGATGAGAAATCGCCTATCCGCGACAGTGCAAAATAGGCGAAAGGAACGAAGTAGTTTCGCGGAACTACTACCTGAGAAAATAACGTTACGCTAACAAAAAACGAACACATGGGCGAGAGTTGCACACTAAAAACAGCCCCCAAACTCCCTTCCCTATAAGAAAAGGATACTTATCAGGCTGTAATAGGTTGGTAACACGTTTAGAAATCCTAAAGGAAGTCCTGTGCGTAGAAATCCAAAGTAATCCGGGCAGTTTTCGAAATATAAAAATCCAGTACGAAAACGCATGAAGGACACTTTGTGTGGTAAAATGAGAAGGAGGGTCATCGACCGGGAGTGACCGGTCACTGAGGGTGCACTGTGTTAAAAGATTACCAGGGCATACTAGACATGGTAGAATGAGGTGCTAAGGTTGTGGGGAGACAGGTAAGCGGGTCACTCGTAAATATATAAACCATTAAGTTTTATCATTTACAAGTAGGTCCTAAGGAACAGCTCTTTTCACCAGCTAGAAACTAATTTGATACTAATCCCTCAAACTGAATGATGCACAATAGGTGTAACCAGAATGGAAAACAAGAAACTTTAATAAATGCCTAACAACACCTCAAACAGAGGTAGCTTGTTGTGTGTACGACAAATGAAAACAGTGTCAGTTGGTTGTCAAGTGTTGGTTAACTGCCATTGCGATAAGGTCTACCTGACAATAAGTAAAACATTGTATCCCAATTCACAAGTCAGTAATATGGGGCATAGCTTTGGCTTTAGTCCACAAACTTTTAGTTCTGTTACCAAATTGTTGACCCTTATTATGGCCAGCAAGGAAGACGAAACTTCTGAAGAACTTGGTTGGATGGCTGATCATTTTAGTACTTTGCTGCTAAATGATCAGAACAACCCACATGGCTTGTCGCTAGAAGAAATAAAGGAGGAAATTCAAAATGAGGGGGCTCAACTCAAGACTCAAGTCAGTGGCAAACATATTCAATTTGGTCCCCAATCCCAGGAAGGCTGCAACTATTCTCTGTTGTCTGAATTATTTAAAGTAATAGTGGTTCTGCCAGTGAGTTCTGCAGCTTGTGAAAGGGGATTCTCAACCATCAATAGAATAGAAACTTCCTTGCCCCAGACTCTACAGGATTTAATGCAAATTTCTGAAAATGGCCCGTCCATAACAGATTTCAACCCTACCAGCAAAGGGCGACGTCACACCTACGGACATCGAGCCTCAAAAACAACATCGAAACACAAATCAGCACCAACAAGCAACTCATCAGATGGAGAAATTTATTTGCCAATTCCCCCCCCCTTCGTTTCTTCAAACGATTCAACTTCATTCAACAGCATCTGTTAATCTTTTCCCCAAAGATAAGAAAGCAAGCAGTTTTCGTGGGAAACTTAGCGGAAATAAAAAAAACCTATGGAAGATAAGGCCCGCATATTTTCACCAAAAGTTTTTAAAGTATCACAATGTAACTGCCGTTTGAGCTTTGTGGTTTCTTCCTTCATTGTTTAATTGTGGTCCCTTTTTTATAAAGCAAGTCTTAAACTATGCTTACAATGTTTCACCGTTTTATGTTTTCTTATATATAATATTTTAAACACTTTTAGACGAACCACAATTTAAATAGATCGTTTTTGCTGTAAACTTACTAAAACTATATGGCGATAGCCTAAGTTAGGCCATACTATCTAAGCTTATATCACACACAAATAGCGATGAATAATGGCAAGTAAATTTAACGTTTTGGGGAGTAGAAATTTAGCCTCGGTCGCCAGTTGGCAGGAAGTTTTAAAAAAATTGTTGAGGCCTTTTACTTGGGTATAATGCATGCTTCATCAACATTCAGCAATTCTGTAACTTAGGTATAATTCATGCTTCATCACCATTCAGCAATTTCATTTCCTAGACACTTCATAACATTGTTGTTAAGCTGCAACAACCAATTCTGGGACTGAAGGCTTTGACTATTTTCATTATATTTAATTTGGAATGGTCAAGCTATTGAACTGTGTAATTTTACTTTTGAGAAGTAATGAAACTTATCCAAACATAATATCAAAGAGTTGCTTTATATTAGTACTAGTAATGACTAGATATACTGTTTATAGTTTGGTTTTCTTTAATATTGAAACTGATAAGCTTTGGTGTGTTGCTTCCCTGGGAGTGACCCAGGATATTTATACAGACCTAACAAAATATCAAGCACTCTAGTTTTGAAGCTGTATGTGCATGGCTGAAAATATTGTGGACTTCACCCTTGAAATATAAAAGCAATTATCCTGGTTATCCTGATGAGTGGCTCACTGCTTAAACTCTATATTACTGAAGTACATATGTGTGTTTCATACAGTGCAACCTGGTATGTCTTAAGCAATAGCAACCTTGGTTATAGTTTGAATGCTATACCTGCTGTTTAATCCTATTCAGAAAGCACATCAGGGAAACATATGAAATTACCTGAAAATAATGAGATGATTGATAAAGAGCAAGTACTGTAGCAGATATGGTTTTGGCCAAGAAATGATTGTAGCATACATACTGACCTTGGAACAGTAGGAAAATGAATGTAAGATTTAGAGCATGCAGAACTCTGATGTTAACCTATAAATCAAACTAAATGATAAATTTATTATTTTATTTTATTTAATGGATTTGTTATTTGCAATCATTGTGGTCACATAAAGGTATAGTGAACAAGGCTTTGAAGAATGAAGTAAATATTGCACCTCATGAATGTTTGGTGATATAATAGAAACTCTGAGAGGCAGTCATCAACTTGGTAGAGTACTTATTTTTTATACACTATAAATAGCACAATATATCAAATTTGTAAAGGTTAGAAGAAAAACTTGTTCTGTTGCCAATTTCAATATTTGACTGCCACAACTGCTGCATCATTTGAATGATGTTGGTAATAAAAATGATAGAAAGATACTGTTTTATTAATAAGTTTGTGAATATTGATGTTGACAGTAGCAGCTCTACCTCTACAGTAAAGTCACATACTGAATTTGTTGATATTGCTACAGAGTAGCACAGTTGATCAAGCTTCAGCAGCAGCTGTAACACTATAATACAAGCACACACATAATATTGTATCTTGTAGGCTCTTCTTCAAAACCTTCAACACACTCAGCTTGTCACTGCTTCCTCTTCAATGTCTGTACAGATTTGAATGTACTGTTTGAAATTGCTTGTGTGACATCATGTTTGGTCAGGTAATGTTAATCAGCCTATCATCACATCTGCTTTGGTCTCATTGCTTATGATGTGATGCTCGTTAACCCAGGCGCTTGACTGAAGCATTTCATCAAGCTAGTTTCTATGATACTAGTTGGGAGGGAAGCCATACGAATCGGGCTCTTCTGAACGCAAGTAAAAATAGCAATATTAACAATGCACATGGTGTGCACAAGCAAAAGTATTGATTTTAGCACTGTTTCCACTCTGATACAGTGTGAAAGGGAAAAGACATTTCTAGGTAGGTTTTACTATCCCTGTGTGAACAAGAGAACTTTGAATATATCAGGGTCATGAGGTTGCAAAGAAGGGTGTGCATGGAGGAATAATTTGATGGATGGATGGAATTCATGGAAGGTAAATATGGAGTGATACAAAACAGATCAGCAGTATGCAAACTGACAAAGCTATACTAAAGACCAAACTGCAGTGCAGTTTTTAATCAACAGAAACCTTGATACATCCACACACTAGGTAGTAAATTCAGAACAATAATAATAACTTTTGTTGGATTCAATAGCAGGACAGTGATCTTAAAGTGACTGTCACAAGAGGATCAGAAAAATTTCGTCAACAGCCCTCTGACCTTAGTTATGTAAATTTGGGTTATATAATGGTGGAGGAATGCAGGTGATCATTCCATGCGAGCTTTAATTAAAGCACAGGGAAAAAACGGCATCTGAGAAAGTCTGTATGAACTATGTTCAGACTTGACACACCAGAGGAGGAAAGGGTATTAAAATCTTATTATAAAACCAGGTAGTTCCGAAATAGTGGCTAAAAGGTGATACAGCACTGTAGATTGTCTGTTATTAGGCTTGATATTTTTGTCGCAGCATATACTGGAGAGGAGTTCCAGAGGTGTGTTGAGAGATTTGATTCTGTGTGGCTGGTATGTGCAGGTTACACACCACAATTCACATAAAAATTTGTTTGATTTTTCTTAGTCTTGGTACTTGAAGGATCATGCATATTTGTTAATATATGATGCATATTTGATACATGTATAACATGTATTTATATAGGGAGAGGTTACTTATAATGTCAGTAAAACAAAAAAAAGTTAAAGTGAAGAATGTATACGGATGTGTAACAAGGAAAGAAATTTTAATTGCAGTCATTGATTTTCCAAGGATTTTTACCCAAGAAACTTTTATTATTTTTGTTGTGTTTTTTTTTGTATATACTGAAACAAATCTCTTGTACATTATTTTGTAGTATTTCTTTCCTTAAGAAAAAAGTTAGTGGCAAGTCCAAATTATACACGTCACAGTGATGAGAAATCTTTCATTGACATATGTTCAAATTTGGATTGGATGGAAGTGCTAAAATGTTAAATTTTCCCCAAGTGCATCAAGTGGCAGTTTCATGTAGCTCTCTCTTGAAAAAAGAAAAATTGATGGTGAAAGAAGTATTTTGTTCAGATTGTCTTCCAAACTTCCAAGAGAAAATATAGGTGTGTTTCAAAATGGAACTTTGTTGAATCTGCTCATCTTACGAACTATGAAAAATAATGTTTCACCAAACTAATTTAGCCAAAAATGTTTCATTGATTAAGAAATGAATGATCGGAAGTATCTGAATGTGTAGTATGTATATGTACAGTATGCATACCTTAGCAATGTTTTATTACCATTATCAGTAGGAAAACTGCTGCCAGACCAATGGGGTAAATAAATAAATACATGGCATGAGGCAGTTGTTTTTACACCCTAAGCGACCACGAATGTGGGAGAATCATGGAAGGTCTTATGGATTATGACTCCAACATTGTAACTCAAATTTGGAATCTAAACTAAAACATGGTTAGTATGCATGTGTAGTACACCGGCCACATTGTCTTCCTTATAAGGGTTGCATATTCGTTACTAAACTCACGTCTCTTCGTGTACTGGCTGTTATAATGAGAGCTGTTTTTTAAAAATGCTTTCAAAATGTTACCATTTTTACGCCCCTTTCGTTAGGTTTTACAACTACCTCTGTCATTTTTATCCATGAACAACACCAGTGGTACATTGAAAAATAAAGAAAAGACATAAGATCAAACTTGATCTTGTGTAATTACTTTTTCAAAATGCATATTTATCACTTTAATACTGTGTAAGCTTTCACAAGTCCTATTGACAAACTTCAAATGTCACCTTTGTACAGTAGTAGAATTTGTAAATAATGAAAATGAAATAGTAAATTAAATTTTGTCTGTTTCAGAAGGAATGTTAGTCTTAATGACTATTTACTGGCTAATCTTCATTTTCTCCAGTTAATGGCAATAGTTACATTTTGTTGAGAATGGGGAGATAGAGAGTGTTGTACTTGCTATGTGGTTCCCATTAGCTAAGTAAACAACTTGCTGAACACTGGTATAAGTAATGGTTAAATCTTGTGCCCAAGTTTAACATATTGTAGCCATAATTGGCATTGAATCAATTGTTGGCTGTGTGATTGGAGATTGACTATGACTGCAAACTTGAGAATTATGGAAGTAGCTACTGTACACTAGCAGATGATGCAAAAATAAAATGGATATTCTGAGGATAAAGTAAAGATAATGGTACAGTAATATATGTTGTTCATTGTTTTCAAGTACAAAATGATCAGTTATGGTATGATAATGCCATTACATATTTGATTTCAAACCAACCTGGCACTGTTCACTTTCTGCATCAAAGCTGTTGGTGATATACTGTAGCCTCAGACATCTTTGTTTGACTTTCATTTCCAGCAAAGCCATCCAGAGATGATGCCATCATGATAAGATCCACTTATAAGAGAAACTTGATCTCTGTCCTCTCTCCTAAAAATATGCCACCATGCCTCCTCATTTGTTATTTTCATTATCACTGGTTTTTGGAGTTGCATTTAGGTCAAGAAGTTTTTTCTCAAGTAGAGGATGACGACTAGTACAGGAGCATGAATCCAGTACAGTAGAATGGTCTTTTCCCAAAACCAAAGGATGACTTTCCCAAATGTAGGAAACAAATTGTACTATGCAGTCCAAGTTTGTGTCTTTGTGCATGGATGTGTGTGTATGTGACACCCTAGCTTGAAACATGATAACTCAAGATAGGTAACCTCTCCAGAAGAACCCTACTGTTTTGGGTTGAGGTCAAAGATCATTTGTAGTCAGTAGAAGGAAAAATTTGAAAATCTCACAAATGCTGTTTCTCCAGAACCTGAACATCAAAGGAGCTCATATGCTTGGGAAGTATAGCCTTATGTAGTGTTAAGGTTTTACACAAGTTGGTTTAGGTCAAAGTTCATGTAAGGTCACTAGTGGTCCAAATTTGAAACCCTTGTAAACAAGATTTCTCCAGGTAGGAATCCTGCTGCTCTCAAAGTTGGCATTTGGCTCCCCATAATAAGTACAAGAACCCTATTGTGTTAAAGTGGAGGTCACAGGTTTTTGGGGTCATGAAAGGTCACATTCTGTAAAGCCTTATAAACAAACCAAGATAGGTTACATCACATATGTCATATTTGGCATGTGTCTTATAGTGAGTACAAGAACCCTATTATTTTGGGTGGAGGTCATTTGGGGTCAGCAAATGTCAAATTATCTAAAGTACTTTATCTTGAGAACTCTACCTGCAAATGAGATTATATATGCATGGTAGATTACCCAAATGATAAGTAAAAATTGCTTCACAAGTTGGTACAGGTGGCAGCTCATTTAAGGTTTGCAGATGTAAAACCCTACAAAATTTCTAAAGGTCAGGTCTCAATGAAGACATGAAACTTATGCTGATTTGACTTCCCCATATGTAGTAGAACTTCCTAGCTGTTTTTGGCAGAGGTCAAAGGTCAGCTGAGGTACATGCAATATGAATTTCAGCCAGGGATAGCTTGCAAACTACTCTTGTGTTGCATATGTAATGTATTTAAAGGCTAGTAACAGCTGGGAGGGGTTTCCCTCTGGGTTTTTTAATCAAATTTGGTGATAGGTGGATGCACAAACTTTTATAAGAAACACAGATAACAATTCATAAAGAAAGTAAAATCATTTCACCTTAACCTAACCCAAAGTAAAGGTACTGAGTTGTTGATATGGCATGGAAATGAAAGTACAGAAGTAAATGGTTGTATCACTGTAGATGAAAATATGATGATGCAGAGTGTAAGACTTGTTTAGAGTTTGACCATCTTGAAGTTAAGCAATCAGCACATGTGAGAGTAAAATGGACAGAAAACTAATTTCTGGGTTGAATTATTAAAATGCTAATAATGAACTGATTAGAAAACTGCCAAACAGTTGTGCTCTCTTAGTTTGATTACCAAGGATGGCTTGGTAAGGATTATGCAAAATTACAACCCATCATTAAATACCATTGTAAAGGTTTGCTAGTCTGTTACAAACATGTAGATTAACATTTGTATAGTAAATAGGTCTTTCATGTGCCACCTCAGACAGCATTTGCAATCATTTACTTTGTTTAGTTTAAAGTAGGATTCAGAGTTTAAAGTCTCAAACACTGTTTTATCCTCTCAGGGAGGGCAGTTTCTGCCATTCATTTACTAATCTGTCAGTAAATACTACTATGGTCAGTTTTCTGATGCATATATATTTATAACTTAGCGAGCACTTGCCAGAAGAAACATGATTGACAGGTTTCTTCGGCTGACTTTTCATATTTAAATTTCCACCCGATTTCCAGTAGCCTACTTCATAATTCATGAGTGTTTCAAAATAGCCATTGAGCAGGAACCAAGTGTTGCAAGAACACTGCTGAGCCCTTGAAGTAGTATTAATTAGTAAACACAGACGGGTACATGTGTAACTAATCTCCACAGTATAGAACCGCATACACAGTACGTGGAATACAACCACAGTATAGGTATGTAGCACACTTTATGCGCAGACAATATGGCTTGAACGCAGAACAGACGAAGTTGCCCACCCCACAAAGGAAAGAAAGTGAGAGCAATATTAGAAGTATGATGTTCAAAGAGTGAGAATCAGAAAGGAAATTGTCAATTGTAAAATCTGACGAAGGTTTTGTTCTCATGTACAGGTGGCCAAATTTACTTCTTGTCCAATTTATACTTTCGGATAGGTTACATTCGTTTCTGACCCTCATTCTGATCTCAGTTGTGAATATTCATTACTAAACAGCGGAGCTAATGAGTTTGCAAGATTTGCAAAATTTATGCCGTTTTGTTGCATTTTTCATAATTCATAGAAAGACAGTAATATTTACGACTTGATCAGACTTAAATGGTAATTTAATGACTCACAGCAATTTCGTAATGGCTTGCAGGTCCAAATAAACAATGATTCATACTTTTAAATTTGACCATATTGATTGGCATCTGGCAATTCTGACAAAGCTAGGATTTTTAACTTTCTTCATTCTTACAGTCGTGTTAGATGTTGTAGTATGAAACTTGTATTATTACAAGCTCAAATGTTATCTTGTCATTGCCGACTAAAACACAGAAACGTGTAGACAATGTGTGTTGTTACAATTTTTATATAACATAAGGCTAGGTGTTACTGTGATAGGCTAGCCATGACACTATCAATTTTAGTTCTTTCCATCGCCTAAGGCCACTCGGCGGTAAGTCAAGTGTAGCAGGTTTCTTAGTCCGCAAAAGCAAAGATGACTCTCTGACCTGAAATTTGGGACATGTTCTTGTACTCAGGTTAACTATTTTCTATTTCCGAACACAATGTCAATTTTATTTGAACAATATCAATCTGCAAATATACGCGGTGATAGTAAGGTGGCCAGACAGTCTGGTAATTGACTACAATGTCTGCTTGTATGTGCAGCAATTCTAGTGAAAGAATTTGAAGCAAAACTAACCCAGTTGAAGTTGGATAAGTACAAAAGCTTTGCAACTACACATTTTTGAATTGTATTTTACTTATTCTGTTTTGATATTTACAGTTAATATCATTTCCAGCTTCATACTCACTTCACTTTTAGCAGCATTATTAACATGAAATATGTAACCATGCACGGTGTCACAGAAACTTTAAGACATTGTTCATGACTAGGACCCCATTGAGAGTGTTTTGTAAGTCATTAATGTGTCCAGGTCTGATGTGAGGGAATTCAGGGGATATAGCCCGAGGCCATTTATGAGCCTGGTAAAATATACCAGGTTATAGAGAAAGCTCAGGGAAATATGGAATGAAGAGTAGTGTATTAACGTTTTCATGAATAGGCCTACTTAGGGAAAAATGAAGAGAACAACAAGAGTGACCAGTTTCAATTGTCCCTAGGTCCGACCTGGCTCTCAACATATGAGGATGTCTCCCATTTTGATGTCATGTCAGTGGCCGCTCTTTTGATGTAAACTTTACCGATACCATTACTCAATGGATGTTGGCTGGTGTAGATAATGCATATAGCTGATCGGCACTAAATTATAGATCTATAACTCTCCATAGGAAGCCAAATGTAAGGATTGTACCATGATGTGGTTGTAACATTAGGCTCTGTAACCAGATGGTATTAGTGCAAGTATTTTGTACACTTTCACTTTGATAAAGAAGTTTCACTTTCACTGCATTCATTTTGCATGGTAATTTTCTATGAATAGAAGCAGGAAAAGAATGGTTTCTATTTAGCTATTTATAACTGTGGGTTTATAGGCTGCATTGAATAAATATGTACAGTACAATATATAGGTTTTTACTTGGGCCATGCACTGTAATGAATGTAATGGAAAGCTGCCATTGTCCTGTTACTAAGTTTAAGTTGCTGATGAAAGGTGAGTTGCTTTTATGGTTAGATTCTTGGTAATTGAGACAAAGATCACTTTGATTGTCAACAGTAATGTTAACTTGTTTTGTATTTGTGCAGCTTTCTGAAGTGTGACAATAGAAGTGAATAAAATACCATTGCTTGCATGTCAAAGCTCAGATGGGCATGTAACAGTTTATAAATTTATTTATTATACACCTTTGTGTTTAGCATTTAAGCAAGTTTTCAAATTTTAGTTCAGTTAACAGGTCAAAACTTCTTTTTGATATGTTAAAATAGAACACAATCTAAGCATTCTAGTGAAATTTGCATTCAATTCCTATGTACCATTTTTGAGATATTGACAGTTGAAGTTGCCACCTTTCGTACCAAAAGTGAACTTGGAGCAAACAGGTGTGATGTTATAGTTGCACACTGACAAAAAATGTTTTGTTTTTTCTCTATTTTTCAATCTATTGATATGACCTTTGATTGGATAGGGTTACTAGTTTGTCTAAATGGGATGTGAAGTTTATAAAATACCAATACCTCTGGTACATTCACATTATGGATGCATCCAATTGTTGAGTATAAAATTAGACATACACGTCAACTGGGCATGGTATTCTCTATACGTAATTTCGCGATGTGTACGTTATATATAAAAGGCAATAACATGTGGGTGTACACGTGAAAGTGTATTTGCTGCGGAAATGGGAGTGCTAACTTCAAGTCGGTGAGAAACTGGTGAATTTCTTAACCACATTTCTACAAGAAGAAAACGTTGAAAGGGGACAATTTTTACAAGGTTAGAAAGAGAAAAATAAGAACTATGAGGACAATATATCAAAATTTTCCACCAGACAATTCCTTTTACAACACATAGCAATTATTGAAGTGCCAAAGAAAATTTGGTTCCAAGTGTGTGTTTTAATCAAATGCCTATAGCTTGAGGGGCAGACGCTATAACCACCACACCATGCCTTCAGCTCAATGTTAAATAGAGCTTTAAAATTGTTGATCCTATATTTAATATCTAACATAAATTGTACATTTATTCTTATCATGAAACGGATTATTTAGTGTTTATCAACCTAATACTTAACTGCCATAGGAATACTTGTGATGAAATGAAAATTGCCTCTGAAAAATCGAGGCAAGAAGTTTGGTTGGTGATTATGGTAGAGATTTCAACCTATGATTAGATGCAATTTTGAATCAGTTCAACAGGTGTGATAGAAAAATGTCATCTTAAGTGATATCATTTACATGTGTGGTTTAAAAAATAGGAGGGGTTAAACTGCTGTATGCAATCCTAACTAAAACTGTCTTTTTGTTATTCAGAGAAATGTTCATGCCAAACCATGTTTTGTATTGAGTTATTGAATAGTCAAATTATTATCCAACAACAAGAATTAATGTCTTGCACAAATATTGAGATGCAAGCAGATTTTGTTAGATGTTTCAGAAATGGTAGAGTAAATTTTCAAACTTGCTGCCAGGGCATACCTGCACTTGAAAGTTTGACATTAAGTAAGTGGACAACATATCTATAGTAAGTGATTTTCAGAGCAAGGTGACACCAAAAGCATTACTGTATTTGGCATTTTTGTTCGAGTTGGACAGTGACTTGAAAGAGTTTTTAAGATGCCCTTAGCATGGACATTGTCTCTAATCCCAGAATCATCTTACAGTGCATAAATGTTATGTTACATTTCTTAGATAAATTCTAAGTCAGCAAATCGCAGATCACGAACATCACATCGCTCTGGAAGACGCAAGGGGGTCAGGGTAAGATGAAAAAGCAAACTTTCATGTTAATAAATCACTTCTTTGTTTATACACAAGCTATTGAAAAATAAAATTTGTGCACACTTTTCTTTGGCACTACAATATATGGATTTTATGACATATATAATATACAGCTGATAATTACACTTGACAGAACAAATTGACTTGTGTTTTGTATAACATTGGATTCTGAGTACAAAATGCTGGACTGTAGCTTGGTCTGTGGATGTACATAGACTTAAAGGTCAAGTTACACATAGCAAATTCCCTTCAAACTTGCACAGATTGAAAAGCTATATATCAAATCCCTATACTCCAAATTTGGAGTTCCATGATTGTTTCTTTGCTGTTTTAATTAAGTTAATTACCAAGCTTATCCCGTAAGATGATAGACGTCATGGGGGAACTACCACGGTGGCCGAAACGACATACGCAAAATGTGCTAACTAAGATCAAAGACGTAAACAATACGTCACGGACAGTCTACAAAATATCTGCAAATGGGTACACAACAGTACCGAGATTTGCGAAAGTTTCGTATTCGTCTAACACTGATAGCTCCGTAACACTGCACTCAGCCTAGCTGCCTAAGACCAAGAATTATTTCTATCATGGGGAAAGTTAGGTAACAATATCTGATCTAGGCCTAACCAGTCACACAACTAGCCTATATAGTACGCTAGGCATAACGTTACTATTTCGTTCCGTCAAGACGAGCAATTTTGACATCGCTGTTCGATCCGGCCCCCTCTGCGCTAGTCTGGTTCGAACATGTAGGGAAAAACTTCCCCACGATTGTCAACATTAAATTATCCTTTCCTGCTTTCTTCACTATCGCTATCTGAATCTGAAAGCCTATGATCATTAAATTTACGGTCATTGCCACAGGCCGCCATTTTGCAATATGTGTGAGCTAGCTATGCATGCTGTGTATGCGTGGATACCAACTGTATGTGGTAGCAGTAAGCAGTTCCCTGCGACGATATCACACAGTTTCGACTTGGTAAACAAATGACGTCATTTGTTTTCTACTTTTCCTAATCGAGTCAATTTAGCTGATTTTTGCAGAGTTTTTGTTGCTTGATAGAGTAAAATGCAAGGAATTTTAGAAAAAAGAAGTCATTCAATGTTTTGTGTAATGTCTTATGTACCAATCTGTGATTTTTTACCTAAATCCCAATCTTAACTTTCTTGTAACAGACTGTTGAGGAAGGTATTGTTTTGCTAGTTAAAGATTTCTCCATACTCAATACACTGCGCAGAACAGTTACAAGTTTGCCCTCTGCACTTCCCCCTGTGACGTCACAAAAACTATTACGTAATAGTACTTGTTACCAATTTCTACCCCTTTGGAGATGGAAAATGGATGCGAAGTTGGGTTTTTCTTAACATTTAGAATTGTTAAGTTTTACGTTATTGAAAAGTCAACTCTAGATTTCCCTTGACCTTTAATAAGATACTGTTGATACTGTATGTGTTAACAGCTGAATATGTTCAGCTATGGATCTAGTTCTGGAAACAAGAATGTGTAACATGAGGAAGTTTGTGTAGTAGCATATGTTTATGTTATCTGTCTGCAGACTAGTCCTTAAGCACTCTTGCTGAAGGTTGTTCATTCTAAATGTTGGTGTCTGTCTATAAGACTGGTACAACAAGTCATTTGTTTCTCCATAAATTATGTACAAGACTACATTTGATAAGAAACTGAATAATGCATACGATATGAATTTTATATTTCCTTCCTTCCTGTTGTCCACTCAGCATTTGCTATTTCTAAGTTGTTTCCCAGTTTAAAGAAAGGGAATGCAGGGAACTTGAGAATGCTACTTAAGAAAAACTATGCATAAGGCACTGTTCTGTTACAATTGACAAAAATGTGGTTGCAATTCAAGGTTGAATCTTTGATGGATAAATTTATGAAAGAATTATGCTAAGTTCTGACTGTGCTACATGTGAGTACAGTTAGATTTTTGTTGGTAGGAGTATAGGATGTTAGTCCTTGCCATATACTCTTGAGATTCATTGTATTTGACTTGAAACAGTTCTGATTGGAGGCTACCTTATGCTAACATTCTTTGCACTTGTTGTTGTTACTACCTGAAAGTTGGAATTTATTCTTTTTCTTTCAAGGCACAAATTTATTTTGACAAATCTCAAAGCCTTTTTTCTCCTTCCAAGTGCACCACTATTGATGCAAATCATCATGTAAGGCTATCTTTGCACCTGTCATAAAGAGTTTCCAAATTCCACACTTCAATTCTTTCAAAGCAGCTTTTGCATTGATTCTGTTCAGGCACTTTTCATTTCCCTCCTCATATGATTAAATGATTAACACAAAATGAAAAATCTTTGCTCTAGCTCCTTTTTCTAAAAATCTAGAAAGCTGTCACAGTCCCCTCTTTTGTTCCTTGCTGAAGGTAACAGGAATGATAGCATGTGTGTATGCATGTGTGTGTGTTTGGTGTCTTGGCTTGTAAACACTGTAACTCCAGTTTCAGTAAAGGTTTGTTGAATTTCATACTTTGCATGTGGATCCACATTAGAAAGTACAAAAGCTGTATTGTTCTCTGTGGAGGTCAATAGAGGTCAAAGTTTAAAGTTTTGTACTCACTCAAACAAAACTTGAATGAAGTTTATACATAGTATGTGGCTAAACCTCATTGAATACTCAAATATCAATGAAGGCAGTAAACCTTGGATGAACTTCACACCTGGTACTGTATGTGGATGCAGCTTATTAAGTATCAGAACTGTCTGCAAATAGAGTACAGTAAATGTTTTTAGTATACTGTAAATGTGGCAAGGAATCACTAAGCCGTTTAGCTTTCTGGTTTATTCCTTGCTGAAGGCAAAAGGAATCTTTTTGGTGTGATTGCTTGTGCATGTGTGAGTGCTACGCCAGTTAACACCATTTACTCAAAAAGTACATGGTACAGTAGTTTAACTATATACTTGTGATAGCTCCAAAGTAAAACATAAATGAACAACCTTATGGTATATGTAGATCCAATTTGAGATCGTCAAATGTCTTAAAACCTTGTAGACATGGTAACTACCAACGGAAGCCTTGGATGAGCTTGTTTCTTAGTATCTTGATCCAACTTAATGAATACAAGAAACTTATGTTTTCGTTGGAGGTCAAAGGTCAGGTGACAACAACAGTTGTTTAAGTATTGGAATACATAACTCTAAAGGTATACTCCATATCTAGTATATATGTGGCATCTTATAGAATACAAAAAGATCATTTGGTGTAAACAGAGATTAAAGTAAAATACTCTGTGGATCCAACTTCTTGAGTATGTACTGTACAATAATGTTGAGCACTCCATTTATAATATATTAACTGTTCTCATATGGCAAGGAATCATTAAACCTGTTAGCTGTCAGTTTGAGCCATGGCATGGAATGATGACAGAGTTGCAAGTCTACTGAGGATTTTGAATCCTTGGGCTACAAGTAATCAACTGCAAATTTTAAGAGTTGCCAGAGTTTGAACGTTTCCACTCATTGTAAAGTCTGTCTATTAGTGGACTATTACAGCCATAATGTACCAACGGAGAAGAATTGTCAATCAAGAATGATGAGAATAACAAATTTTGTAAAATTTAGTCAAGAAACAGTATCAAAAGATTAAGATGATTTTGAGGTATGATGAGTTTAACCTTGTTTAGCTGTATTTGTTTTCTGATACAAGGCACTTCCTAGATACTAATTCTTGCAGTGGTGTAAAATATTGTACAGAAGGGTATGTGTTACAAGTGCAAAATTAGCCATATGTGTTGTAATAGTGCTTTAGGTAAATTCAGTATAAAATAATGTTAATATTAATTTATTTAAAAAAGGTGCAAACTAGAAATAGGATCAGCCACATGTGGTATGTAAGGAATATCAGGCAGGTATGTGATCTGAAGTATGATAGTATCCATTAAACCTCTACATCAGTTCAACTGTTTAATTATGCTCAGTTGTGTAGTACACAGTACAGAGGCTTTCCCGCTGGTAATTGGTGACATTTAGACTTCGATCTTAGATGTATCCTGTCCTCCATTCTCAATGCCAGTACTTTAATCCAATAATGATAACTTCATCAATATCCTCATCTTGTTAAAGCATTTCCATCAACCAAGTATGAGAGACACCTTCCCAGATAGGAAGTCTCCACTGCATGATCTGCAGAGGCTGGGTGTAATCAAGTCTCTTGGTACTCCCACAAAGATAGGCAATTAAAATAATTTTGACAGGATGATTTGCCAGATATGAATTTTCTTCATCATTCATCTGGTTGTAAGAAAATCAACTATGATAGAAACAGTGTACTTTTTACATGTAGATGATCAGCAAGCTTAGAACTACTATACTTTTTTTATTTGTTCCTCCAGTGTCCTGTTCATATTTGCCTCAATGTGAAGTATTTTATAATCAACGGCAGATTAAAGTACTTGCCTAAATGAGCTATGCATGTCTTGTTATTCAGGCTATGTACAGTACTGTAACTAATAAGATCATTGCCACAATACAACTCAGTAGTTTGACTGTTCAAAATTTGTTCAATTTTGAAGTAATCAAGAAAGTTGGTATGTGAATCAGTATTTGTTCAGGCCTGATGAATACTGTTGTTGGAAACAAGAAATGGAATCTTGGAGGAATCACTGATTATCATTCTTTGGGTAAAAATGAGCTTTATTCATGATCTACTTTAGTTAAGCTCTGGCACAGATATTGTATGTGAGTTACTGCAAATATTCTAGTTATGGTTAAAAACAATCCCACGATATGTAGTAAAATATTTTAAATTGTTACCATTGTGGTACTGGCTTTTATACTGCCATATCACCCATATGTGACTCCCAAATTAAGTAGCTAGTTAAAAAAGCAAGTTTTCAAAATGTACTGTGAGTGCAGTCAGGGAATATTGTCTGAAGCAGAGGTATGTACTAAAGTGTATGTTTCATCCAATTGTGTTTCTTTGCATACCACTACTAGCTACTTGTCACCGACACAATCAACTAAATGTTTGCAGTATAGTTTCTGTCATCTCTGGACATTGCTCAAATGTATATACAGGAATAATTTCATGCCTAGGAATAACAATTCTTGTGAGAATTATATTTGACATTCATCAGCAAGGCCGGCCACCCGTACATCACTGACAGTAACTTTTTTGCTTCCTGTATCTTGGAATTCATCATTTCTTTTTGGTCAACATTTCTTTTTAAAAGAAGGACTCCTTCGGTTGTTTCCATTTTTTGTCAGCAGATTTATCAATCTGATAGAATGTATACTTATCTGGGGCATAAGCAAAACAAAACAGTCATGTTTCTGTTTGCTTTCTGGAAGAGTTGAAGCATGGTAGTAGTTGTAAAATACTAATTGATTGTTGCCTCTTTCAGATTGATTATCCAGATGCACAGTTTTTACAACCAGGACAAAGACAGTCTGGCAACCAGAGCAACCTGGAAAGACTTATGGCATTAGAATCAGAAGACTCCAAAGTTTCATCTTCCAACAGAGGTCGCTCACTCAGTGAAGACCGAGGCCAATCATTAAGTGACACTGAGGTACAAGCTTTAATGAATCTTTAAATTATTCACTGACTAAAGAACAAATTGTTTGTATAATGAGAACTTTGTGTATTTGTTTTTGTTTTGTTCACTGTGTTTTCTCTTTGAGGTCTGTTGCTCTTATCAATCGTTGTTCCTTCATCAACTGTCTTGTCACAATATGATCATTTACTTTGGAGTGCAGGAGTTCAGAGTGGTAGTTGGTCATTTTACACTTTGTGAGAAAATACATGGTAAGCAAGGTATAAAAGTGGTCCCTATTTAATGGTGACAATGATCCAATTACATTTACAATGAGGTTATTGCTTTGATAGGAACAATTTATCATGTTAGTCACAAAGTAAACCTGTGAATGGGAGAGCCTTGTAGTTTCCTTTTAACCAACACATGGATTACTAGTTCACACTCTAGTAAATAGTTATTTTTATGGGGCATAGTATGGTAAAAATGCATGTTGTGTCAGAAGTTCATCTCTGGACCCATTCATGTTGCATGTAAATGAACATATATACAAATTGACTGTCATCAACTGTGTCCTTGCTGAGTTGCTTTGCTGGCTGAAAGCGCTCACAAGCTACAAAATATAAATAAATAAAAGAAGCAGTATCCAAGGTACAAGGCTAAATTTATTATAAATACTTTGGCATGTCCATTGCATTATGTTTTAGTTTATTTAATACATGTATTCTTTCTGATCCACTTTTTTCAGAATATTTGTGCTATAAATTCCTGACTAATTATACTGGATTTTCTTTCAGATGAAAAATGAAAGTTGTCTTTTCTCCGCATTTAGCTTTAAGTTTTAAGTCCTGAAAAGTGGAGCAAAGCTCTTACTCCCCTCTCCACTCCCTCATTTTGCAGTCTCCGCCTTCCATTCGTTTGGAACGGACACAATCTCTTGACAGTGAACAGGTATTTTATGGGGTTACAGCCCTGTTAACCCAATAACCAACACATGCATGGCTTTCCTGCAGTGGTTGCTTCTAGTTGTACTCAAACATAGCCACATTGTATGCTTGTTTGACGTCAACCCACACTGTGTTTGTAATAAATAACAATTGTAATTATGTAATTTAAAATTACTTTCATTATAGCCCCCTTTATTTTCATTTGTTGCTTGCAAAATACTTTCTACAGCTGGGAAAAAGACATCCGACAGTTATCAACCTACTGCCCATCCCTCCCCTCCCCTCACCCTACCACCCCCCCCCCTCACCCCACCGTCCCATGTCAAACCTCTGTGTTTAAGGATTTGGTTTTGCTTGTACTAACTAGCACATGGGATTAGTGCATTATTACTGTTGTCTCTTAAATCTGTTGGGAATTTGAGGCATATTGTTGAAATGCATGCAATTAGTGATACTCAATTTGCAGAAGCCTGCTCCATAGCCTCACAAATTGCATTAACAATTAACAATGGTGAAAACTATTTCTTTTAAATTTTTGCCATTATTTTTTCAATATTGAACCTTCTCAACAATAAACCTGACCTTTATTCCAATACTCACATATGGGAAATTCTTAAACAATACCATCAAATTTGTGTTTTTGTCAACTCTGTTGAATTTAAACTTGCTGGATATAATGCATATACTATAGATACATCGGTATTATACCCTCTTGACTCTGGAACTCAATTTACAAGACACATATCTCACAGCAGCAATGGCAGTATTTGAGATGTGATTGGCAAAGAAAAGGAGAAATAGCGTTGTGCGTTGTGTAGTGTTGTGCCGAAATCACCAATATCGCTTTTGGCCAATATCCGATATTCCAATCCAGATATCGGCCCGCTACCAATACCAATATTTTTAAACAGCCAGAATGAAGGTCAAATCACACTTTAAGTTGTACATTAATACATAAAGTATCAAAATTGTAATTGGCTATCAAAAGTTATTGCCATTTGCATAACTCACAAACAAATACCACTTGTATAACTCTCATTTCTGGTAAACCGGTAGGAAATTAGTAATAACAAATATGTGCGTATTCTTTAACACTAGTCCTAACCTCTATTCATCTATTTAAATGAATGATCATTCTGCACCACTTTTTTTGTGTAGTAAAACACTTCAACACTTCGGCTGCAAGTCTTATACCAACTGTCGTCAAATGGAGCCACAAACTTATTGGCAAATATGTTAAAAGATGACATCGTGCAATGTCTATCTGATTTCATGTAGAAAAGACATCAGCCTATCCTGGCTAAGTACTTTTACTACCCCTTGTATTAACCAGAATCAAAACGAAAGCATTTTCTAAAATTTTCTTAAAATATCATATCCTTAGATTAGCCGGCTATACTAACAAATCAGCCTAGCCAAAATTAGCAAGTGCTTCGTGTTTGAAATATTTCGTAAACCAACCAGCAACAAATTGTGAAACTTGATTCTGAAAATACAATCTTTTCATCAATCATTGATGTTTTAACAAACTGCATCACATGATACCCTGAGCTTTTTTTAAAGATATGCATTTGTTGGAATGATTTAGTACTGTAGGGGGTTTCCATGTGTTATAACTTTTATTCTCCGCTGAGCCTCACAAGCACTGTACAAGTTAGTGTGATAGGCTATTAATGTAGTCACATTCAAATGTTTTTAAAGTCACATAGTTACTTCTTACATTGTGTTTTACTGCTGTGCATTGTTCGTAGGTCTGAATATGCCATGTGTATGCTTTGATTGTTCGAAATGTTTCTTGGATTCTTGCCAAGAATATTTGCAAGGGCAAAACAGGTGTCAGTGGGTATGTTCAGTTTAACTATGTCGTGTTCACTCGTATAATACATCGGCAAGACTGGTAAAATTTACTTTAACGTGTGACAGAGGCTGCTATGTACAGATAAATAAAACATTGCAAATAACTGAACAAAAAATGGCTTTGTTGTGAGAAAAAAATGTTCAATATCCGTTTGGCGTTATTGTCAGTGTGGCTAAATTTTACCGATACGTATATGCCGCCGATATTGCAAATATCACCCAATACAGATATCGCAAACAATTATCGTCGAAACACTAATCCTCTGATACATTATGATCAGCAACATTTCAGCCAATGAAAGGAGATGGACAACTGAAAAATCTGTGTTGGTATCAAAAAGTGTCATGTTGAAAAACATATGTGCCTACTGGCATATCAGATTTAAAAGTTGCTGTAAAATGATGCTGGCCAGGATGATACTAGAATACGGACACATCTTAACAGTGGCATCAATTGATTAGTACTGTACAGCTGTATGTGCCCCTCCACATGCCTAGAAGGGGATGTATATGAAGATCCCTTCATCCCATCAAACACTTTATCACAATTAATGATACAGTTATTAGAACTACTTCTATCTCAGACCTACTTTGCTATGGATTATGATGATGGGCAAGCATAGCCATGTTGTCAGAGGTGAGTCGTATAGTCACTATGACTGTACAGTAGTTCCTTAAGCATAGTTTTGGATTTTGAAAATCCCACAAGTCATTTACTTAATAATAACATTCATCAAAATCACTGTTGCAGAAGTGCAACAACTATACTCTGTTGTTTCTTCCATGCAAGATATGGAGACCTTAGAGTATTCCAAGATGTTAGAATACATGATTTTATACTGATACCATAGTGTATTGTTTATACAGGGGCTTGATATGATGATCTAAGAACATCATGCTCTATGTTAAAATGCAAATTAGACATATGCCTTTCGCTGCTCCAGACAACTGCAGTGTTGGCACAAGTCATCCCTGCAAACTATAAGAAAAGCTTCCTAGGCTTCCACTTGCAAAGATATCCAATAACATCTTGAGATTTGTACTTGCAGGGAGAAATACTTCATTCTCTCATTACAGAAGACTTAAAGCATTATCACCTCTAGGGGTGTAAAGTATTATTTGATACCTCTTATTAACCTGCTGGTAGGTAGAACCATATTTACTTACACTTCAGTTTTATCTCAGTTCCCTTCAAAGTAGCCAAGCTTTATTCTTCATGAATTTAAATCAGTTTCATATATGGGCTCTTATGCAAATTTGTTGTGTATTTGTATTTATTCCAAGAATCTGTTGGAAAGATGTGCTGATATTTCTATTTGCTGATGCAAAGAAACATTAGCCTTTATTAATACATATAGGGTGTCTATGTTTTTACAGGAAGACTGTTCTTTCTCGATATTGAAACATTTTGGAATAAAAGTTCTATTCTGTAAAATCGTTACCAGTGCATTAATTGGTTGATTCCCACAAAGGGGAGTACTACAAAGAGGGCTGGAAATTTCTTAATTCTTAGACAATTTTAACTCGCTAGCTCTAATTAGTCAGATAGTTATGGGGAATTTTGAGCAAATTGTAGGGCAAGGAATCTTGAAGGAAACTGGCTTTCTTGTTCAGTTTTTGCAGTTGTCAACAGTCAAGGGAATGACAACATCATGACAACAGAGCTGGAAATGTCTTTGTTTTCCTGTATGATATTTAGCTCATTTTTCCACCAATGACAATTATATTTCTACAAAACCATTAGACTTCAATGAAATTCTTAACAATCTAAGTACAGTAAATGAATAAAAGTGAAATTCTTAATACACAGAAGATTGGTAGCTCAGGAAACATTTCAATTTATTACAATATCAGTCTTAGTCAGCAAGAAGATCTTATTAGGAAAGTAAAGCTTTTGAAGAACATCTTTGATGATGTCATCACAAACCACCTATTCTTATTCACTTACTGGACTAAGGGAGAGGTTATCCAGTCAAAATATGTTATAGAAAATCAACCATATGCCATGTCAGGGAAAAGATCTTGCAATGGGATTTTCAACTAATAGTGTGGAATCACTTTCCTCTTTAATGAAAGTGTTACATTGTCTGCCACTGGAATGTCCAGTGAAGAAGATCTCATATTCTGATGAGGGCAATGCACATGGTAGTGGACTAGAGATGGTGAATTGCTGATACTTCAACATATCCTAGTTGTCCTGCCATGCTTGATGCCAAGAATTTCCTTGCAGCTTTTTCGCCCATGCTTTTCCTTCTTGAAATTACTTTATTCCATGACATTGCAAGGACCTCCTGTGAAATGGAAGCTATGAAATAATCCAACCAGCAATAGTATTACCCAATATCCCGAGTAATAAGGCAGAATGTTTCAGGAATTTCCCTAAAACAAATCAATAAAAATGAAAGTGAAAGACTCATTCACAATCTTTGTCGTGTTCTTGACTGTACTATACACTGACTATTCCAGGAAGTTTGAAATATCATTGTGTCACTATCTGTAGGATTCTGTTAAAAATTGTTTGAATAAAAAGCATGGTTTTAAAAGAAATTCTTAACAAAACATGATACATACAATATGTAGACATATACCCTATGATCTATTAAAACAACCTTTACATTGTACCAGACCATTAAATATTCCCTGTGAATCAAATTCCTTCTCAAATCAATTTAAGTGTTTAAAAATTCACCAAGGTACTACATGTTAGTAAATTGACTAATATTTGAAAGTGCTTTTATTGGTATTCAAGGTTTGTTTTGTGGATGCACAGAAAAAGTAATTATTCACTAAAAATCTCATCTCTGTGAAATAGTTTCTCACTTTTTCTCATTGTGATAATAATCCTGCATGGTTAAAATGGCTCAAAAAATGTGAAGCTGCCTAGTTCAATACTTCACCATTTAAGAAAAGAAGCCCAAACTGACTACCTGAGCTGGTCTGTGCCATAGACAGTTTCACATCTTTTTTGTCATCAGCTGGACTTCTTGCCAATAATTCAAAATGTTACATTTGTAAAACAGTACTGTAGGTTAAGTAAATGCAGCTTCACAATGATCATACAATTATAGCCATCACACATTGGATACAATCATGACCATTTTTCTTGTCAAAACTGTATTTTCTGATGGACGATGCAATGGAGAGGTTTCAACAACAACATTAAGTTTAATTCCAAGCTATTTTTATAGTTAAGTTTATACTGCTTTCTTGAGGTGTGGGTGGGAGCTTTAACCAGATGTTGGTGAGCCTGTCCCATCCCCTTTCCATTCCTATGGTCCCTTTAGTGTTCAGTTTTGTATCCTGTTTTGAAGTTTGTCTTGAGTTATACTTATATTTAAGTCTACCACAGTTTGGTCATTATATTTTGTTCTAAATTTCATCATATTTTTGGCTTTTCTTTTCTTTACCACACCAAATCATTTTGTTCATGTAAGTAACACATTTCATGCTATTTTGTTTATTGACAATTGGTGTTGTAATTTGTTCTTCTTTTGCAATAGTGTTAGCTGTGTTGTTACCTAATATTCTCATGATCTAACATAGTCTTGCTGCATTGCATTTGTTTCTTGCTTGTAATTCACCACTCTTTATATAGAACCCTTACGACTAACATGTAGCAGTTCTGGAAAATGAATTAATCATCAGCAAGGACTTGTGTTGATTCATCAGCACCTTGGTGATCAGTGGATCAAGGAAGAAACACTTGATTTGTTTGTGTAATTTGTAAATTTTAAGTCAACATATTCAGTATTGATAGGATGATTATACTACAGTCAGCAGTTTACATTGTTAGTTGTGAGTAAAATACCTCCATAACTCCATTGTCTCTGCATAGATTTATTCATTCATGAACTAATAATAATCAGCAGTTAATTTTTACAAAGCTCAAGGGACCACAAATGTGGGAGAAACCGCAAGGGCTTATGGATTACAAATTACACATGGGGTGGCTTCCAATTCAACATTATTTTTACACAAATTTGGAATCTTTTCAATTTAGAAAGTCATTTCAGACAGGAAAACTGTAGATTGCTTTGGATGAAAAACCCACCTACTATGACCCGGCTGGGTATTGAATCCAGAACTTCCCAATTGCTAAGCCTCATTGCTTCAAATGCCACCGCCTTTATCCACTCAGCCACAGCAGTGGTTGCCTGCCATGTCAAAGTGTAGAATTTTGCTATGAATATAAATAGTTTTGTTATCTGTGCTTTTGTGTGTTTGCATAGTATTAAATCAGTGTACATTTCTTTACACAGTTGAAATAGGCACAGCTCTGGTTCATAGTATAAGCCCATTTAAAAGTAATGGTATGTACATATTCCTCTTTATGCTTCTATGTTGACACTGGTCAAGCTACCTTCCTAATCATATACAGTTGTACCATTGATTGGGGTATGACATTAAATGTGCATGGTCATTGATCATTAGGTTAAGTGCATTTTCTAAACCTTGTAAACTGCAAACTCCCAAAGTAAAGCTTGAAAGATCTTCAAACTTTGAAAGTAGATTCACCTAATACTGACTTGAGAGACACTATTATTGTTATCTAGAAATCAATGATCACTTAAAATCAAAAGTGGCGAAAGTCTGAGTACTGTGTAATTTTGATAATACCAATTTTGAAACTAGGCTGAAGTTCACAACTGCAATATGGATCTACCTTTATAGTGAGTACAAAACTGTTTTTCACTTTGTGCTGGTGAAAGTTTATTTGAGGTCAATAGAGGTGAAAGTTTAAAACTTCAAAGTTGATGGGTGAATGACCTTTATATTATGTGTGTAGTTTCACCTTAGTGAGGGCAAAGAGCCTGTTGCTGTTTTTAAAGGTCTAAGATCACTTGAGGTCAAATATGTGATAACACCAGCTAAGCTGGGATGAAGCTCATACTTGGCATGTAGATCCAACTTTCTGTAACAAATACAAGAACAATATTGTTTTTTAGGGTGGTAATAGGCCACAGAAGTTCAAAATCTGAAAACCTTGGTAACTTCATAAAATGTATGTTTAAGTTTGGTTGCATTTCACTGGGTGCTGTTCATACTTGGTATTGTGTTTTGTTTGGTCAAAGTCCAAACAACATCTGAAACTTGTCAAGCATGCTAATTTAAAGCAGAAAGCATGATTCAACAACATAATTGTTGTGTTTACATAGTATATCCACTTTAGAGAGTTCTCAAAGCTCATTGTTTCTGTGGAGATCAAAGATCATGTGAAGTGAGAAGAGTACAAAATTCTGAAAACTATATTGTAAACACTCTACCAAGTTCCAACTAATGAAGCATGAATATTTTCCCCTTAATATACAAGAACCTTTCTGATGAAAGGATGTCAACAATGGTCGAACTCTGAAATATTGTTTGGTACTTTTAAATGTTCCTATAATAATATGTGACGAGGACTCACTTAGTCTGTCGGCCTTCTGTTTTGGTTTGGCTTTTTTGGTTTTGGTTTTCAGATGTTAACCATAAACCTTTGCATTTATGATGGTGTGTGCATTGTGTATGTGACTCCTTGCTTGTAAAACACACCTGAAGGGAAACTTGGAGTACTATAGAATGTGGATGCCCTTATATTGAGTATTGTTTTGATATGTGCTTTACAAAACTTTCGTTGCTTGATCCTGACAAGAATGATGTTCAACATGATGCTGCTCTTGTCTGTCGTAATCATGTGTATGAATTAAGTTTACTGGGACACATTTGTCCACCATCTTAATGTCTTTCATAATTGTTTCATTACACAACTTTTATCAAACAAATAGCATTTTGACAGGACTATTTTAAAGAACTTGTTGTAATTTAACTTTAATAGAGCCTAAACATTGTCGTAATTATTGTAGTGCGTGTGCCGCTACAATATTAACATTACTGGCCAAGTGAACAATACCTACATGGTCGACTGGACGTTGAAACTTAAAGTTTCATATAGTCTCTGTACATTTGCAGTTTCAGAGGCTAGCTGCATATCTAACTTATTCTGAGCCTTCATGGCACTCACATGGCACTCACATCACCTACATGACTGTACTCTCTGGTGTGTTGTCAGCCCAAATAACCGTGAACAACTAAAAACTTCTTCCAAATACTGCAGGCACTCCACACACACTACAAAACTGTGTATTTGCAGGCAAATGCAGTTCTAGTTACCTAAAGGCAATTATTATTTGTTAACAACAATGATAAACATATGTATCTGTCTGCCTGTCAACAATGGTTGAAAGGCAAGTACACTCAAGTTTGCCAAACTTGGTTAAGTTGTAAGATATATGATATTACACGAAAGCTTAAATTGTTCCAAAGGTTTATGTTTCGTTTTAACCAAATTTGGTCAGTGAATAGTAGATGATGGGTCATTAAATACAGTTGTGGTCAAAACAGCAAAAACCATAATAAAAGTCACATAAATCCTACCTTGTAGGGTTTATTTTTAGTGATTAGAAGATTTTAGGTATGAAATTTGTACATAAGATTAGAGTGAAAGGTCATTTGGAGCCAGCAATATCAAAACAAAAGATCACCTAAAAGTCTACTCCAAGGGTTAGTCTTTATTTTGATCAAACTTTGTCATTGTGATCAGCACATGATGGGTATAAAAAAGTGGATTTAATATTAAGGTAAAAAGTCATTTCGGGCCAATAGAGGTCAAAACAGCGAAATAAAGCATAGATTCCTCCTATAGTCCTACTGTATATATGCGGGTTTGATCAATCTTGCCTTCTCAATGTCTGAGCATATGAGGATACATGCTTCCTTCAATGGATTAAAACCTTTGGACAGAAACCTTGGTTGTAGATGTGTTGGACCTCAACCATCAATACCTACACTCTCACAATTAGCAACACATAGTGAAATCTACCAAACCATGTAGCAACTGCATGCTGAAGCCTCACTCATGTCATGTGACAATGCATCACATCGTTAAGCATGAAGTCTTAAGGTACAGTAGTAATAGTAGAAGTCTCAGCTATTTATATATCAGCCAGTGATTGTTTTAAGTATTGTCTGAGGAACATAGTAATCAAGCCAGAAATGATTGACTCTGAGACTTGATATTTTCACAATCATCCTATGAGAATGGTAGTTACATGCAACACAATTCTGTATCAGAGTTGTGCTTAAGCAACATTGGTTCTCTAGTTTTCTCAGCCCTCTTGGAGGAAATGTGTTACTTGCCTGCATATTTGGATGCAGAATTGCCAGCTAGTTTGAAACCCTTTAGGAGGCAAAATGGAGAAGGCTTTGTAACTCTTTAATTGTTGTGCCTATATAGATTTAAAACAAAACTGTTTTGCTGTTGTCATCCAGATGGAATGTACGACAATATATGAAGACAGCAGCTACTTGCATTCTTTCCACTGTTCCTCTCCAAGCTATACTTTTATTTATTCATTTACATATCTAGAGGTTCAGACTTACATGTTGGCAAGTAATGTACCCAGTTCCAATTTGCCATGGACCTTGCATCATCAATTCATTCTATTCATCTGAAAATAAATACTTATCATAAAAAGTAATTGTCTTTGGAAAGAAGAGCCAAATCATACCTGTATACATGGGTGAAGATGGTTGAAGTGAATGGTAAATTTGATCATGTTAGTTTTAGTATTTTAACACTACAAAACAATTTTCCTACTTTAGTTAGCGCTTCCTTGTTGAAGCAAATTTGTAGACAGTACTGTTATGATTGTAATCAGGAGACCTTTGCGTATGGTAACTCCCTTAAATGACGTTTCATGAATACTTAAACACAGATCATCACTAGGTACAGTAAGTATTGCAGTCAAGAAAATAGGACTTCAATATTGTGAATCTATGTAATGAATAGCATCTTGTGGAAGGTCCACAGTAACATTTATTATAAAACAGTACATGCATGCAGTATTGTATGTTAAGCAAATGGCACTCAGTAATGTTATCACATTGCCATAGCAAAAATAAAGAGTAACGACCTAACCAAACTTTAAATTGTTTAAGTGATGTGCTCCACAGGAGGCAAGAGTGCTTTATCTGTACGACTGGTATGAAAATTCTTGCACTACCACATGTTTAAGGCCCCTTGAACAGCAAAAAAAAAACAGCTTTGTTGCTTGTATATACCTACAGGCACATTTTGCACTGAATGTTATGCAACAATTGACTGTTTAAACACTATGAAAGCAACTGTGAAGTGTAAGAATTTGAGAAACATTTCATCAGTTGAAGTGGGATATTAAACTAGAGGCTACTGTACGTCAAATAAAGTATCGCAAGGATGCCTTGCTGCAAAAGTTGGTCAGAATTACTGAAGTGTCATCGTAAAAAAATAATTTCACATGTTTAATGTTGTCATGAGAATTAATTTGATAATGAGTAGCACTTTCTAACCCAAAGCGGTACAAACAACAATTAACATCCTGTCTTTTACGGGTCGGAACTGTTTCTTTAGGTTCAAAAGAGTTCTGTTACCTTGAATTAATGATGATTTCAAAGACAGACTTCAACTTTGTGTTAGTTTCATTATTGAAGTCTTATTATTGTAGTCTTTTCTATATCAGAGTGTTGCATTGTCTATCACTATATCACTATAAATCACTAATGGCAATGAGTTTTGTGTTATTATCATATGCAAGCTAGTATTACAGGAACTTGTTGAAGCCGAGTACTTCCTGGTCACAGCTATATGTACTAACAAGTATAACAGTCATCCTTAATCACATAATCAAATAATTAGACATAAGGATCAGAATTTGAATGACAGAGAACAAAAGCTGGTAAAAAAGAATGTAAAACACAAATTGAATCTGTAGAACAAGGCTAACTACAGTAGCAATAAAACAACCTTACAGCACATTAGCAATAGTATAAAGTACTTGAAATTTATCTTTTGATAACTGTTCTATCTTAGGGAACATTTAATAAGGTGGGGCTTAAATGAACATCATACAGATTTAGGCTAATGGATGTTGCACTTTATATGCACAATCCAGGTCCTTGCCCAATTGAACAAAGAGCAAATACAACTCTATCACCCTTTGCATATCACTTGCAATCTAAAGAGAAATCTATGTTGAACCCAAGGCAGTAACTTATAGAACTCTACAATCACATTTATCAAGTTAAAGTACTTATTCTGCAAATTTATGCTCTTGAAAGAACTTGGTTTGTTGTGGTGAATAACTGTGTGACATTGCGGCCCAGTGAAGCAAATATAACCTGCAAAGCTGTGTATTAAAATATTCATTGATATGCAGGATAATGGTTGATAACTCGTTACTTATCAATATATTTCTTAGACACTGTTGGTGATTGGCAAGTTTAATGGATATTAAACTATGACTTATATTAAGTGCTTACAGTATAACATAGGTTCACAGTACTGTACTACACTCACTTGATAGTATCAGTGACAACTCTAGTTCCAATAATATCCTGTAAGCACATGGAAGTTTGTTAGGCAAAGGAGCATCCATGTGAGATGTATAACTACTAACATATGCAACCTTGGTTATATTTCAGTTAATAATTCAGTGTAACCATCAAAATGACATTTTTTTTTATCAGTGCATGCTTATGGCTCCATTAATAGCACAGTAATATGGACAAAGTACAAAATGTTATTCACTAACTAGTACATTAATTTCTGGTGTTCGTTTCCTAAATTTTTATTGCTGTTTTTTCGTCTGGAAAATAAATTCATTTATTTTTAGGGAAAGTACCAGAAAATAATTAAAAATATTTGTTACTTATACAATCTGCAACACTGTATATAAGTAGAGATTGGGTTTATTGATGCAATGTATGCTGCTTACAGTATATCAGTTGCCTAGGTAGCTTCCATCCAGGGATGAGTGTCATAATAAATGAATCACAGACATGGTTAGTGTAGTCATTTTTTAATGTGACACATTTTCCTCCACAAGCTGTTTACATATTCCCTTGAATAGGAAGAATTTGTCATAATTATGGTAACACCGACGACCTTCCCTGTTCCTGCATTGTGGAAAATTGAAGTTGAAGGTATTTGTGTGAGTTGTTTGTGTGGGGTAACATCATTTCGTGCTTCAAGTCTGGTACTTCAAAATTCAGTGTCCTGGTAGCTACATCAGACCTAGTCTACAGTAGCTTTGTGCATATTTTGTGAATGCCATGCTCCTTATTCTTTGCTTTTGGGTTCAAATTGATTCTCTGATGCTATCTTATGCCCAAATTTAAATTGCTATGGAGTATGCTTATATCTGCATGCATGAGTTCAGATATTTGTCTCTTGACAGAATTTAAGTTTTTGACTGCATCGCCTGAACTTGTCTTGTGTGATACTTTTAGTGTGCAAAGGAATTGTGTTGGTGGCGCTACAGCAAAACTTTAACTAACAGACAAGTCGGTAAACTGAAGGGGGAAATGCAGCAGGTACAAATGATCATGACAGTCTTACTTAACTACATATGTGTTATTGCTGTCATCTTAAGGCACTTTTTCTATTACTTGTTTGAACATGATGCATTGTAAGTATTGTAACTATAGAAACGACTTGATCAAAGTAGAGTAAGTATCCAATGCAAACGTGAAACAAAGCTCAAGAATACTGCATGATAGTTTGAAGACCATATAGAGATATGAAAAGAAATGTAATATCCTTTTCCATTGATAGTTGTACAAGACATTTGACCTTTTTCATTTAATTTTTCTATAGAAAACAAAGAAGGATATTGAAGATGTACACCTTGTCATGGAACAGGAACAAGGCAGAAGAATGCAGGCCCCCATTGCAGTACTCAGCACCCCTACTCACACGCTTAGCACTGGAGATCGTAGCTCCATTCACAGCAGTATTGGAAGCAGCTATTCTGATCTCATTGCAATCTCCAGTGAATTTGATCAAGCTGACACTAACAGCATGGGAGAAAATGCATTTGACTCAGATGATGATGAAACTAGTGAATCTTCAGGAGTAAGTTCTTTTAGAAAGATATTTAGTACTTATTAACCTCTACTATGAAGTTCCTATTCTTTTAAATGATGCATTTAATGTATTAACTATAAACTCAAGGTATTTGCATCAAAGTGAGAGGAGGTTTCATCAAGTAAGACATTTATTTTACTGGGGAGGGGGGGGGGGGGGAAAGAAATAGTTTTAAAAGTATTACTACCTGACACAGGCCACAAAATGTAGGATATATCAAGTGAGTCACAGCGTAGACAGTGTCTCTTTTTGAATGCTTTTTGAGTGGTGTTATAGCTACATTGTTGAAGGAAATGCCAATGTGAATGTGAAAGCTTGCATTCGATCGAACACCAATTGCGTTTATTGTATGAACTACTTTTAATAGTTTATTTGTAAAGATGTGATCGTGTTACTCTCTGTACTTAGTGAATGGGATACACAATAGATAGGGCAGATGGTTCAGTGACTTAGCTTAGCAATTTGACAAGGGCGGCCCAGCCCACCCGTTCTTTCGCCCACCCTGACGTTTCAACCAATTTTTCCCCCACCCCCTCCTCTTCGTCCGCCCTTGTTCTTCCCTACTCGCCAACTCCGTAGTACTAGCTCCATGCTTTGACCTTGCAGCGATTCCAACAACCAACTCTTCGAAAATCCCTGTACTACAGTGTGCATACATCTCACTAAATTCCACACAGTTCACTGTACTATTGCTTGTACATAAACCTGTTCGAACTTTATTTTCAACTACACATGCGCAAAGCCTCAAAACCTGATCCAACATTTATCCTGGGCTAGGCTCTTTGCAAACAATCATCTCTACGAAAATTACAGTAGGCCTTATGTGAATAGCTTTTTACGCAATGTGGATTAAAAACATCAAACTTCAATGTCTACTTTTGAAGATTCACAGCAGTTTACACACGAACGTTGCACCCAAAAAATTTACTGAAGCACGTGGTCAATTGGACCGCGAAAAATTTTGCAACTGAAACTACTGTGGTGTGAATGCACATTTTACATTACCAACTATCAATGCAGAGAGAAGAAACATACTGTGAGATGTAATATCCTTTTCAGGATCAGAGATGTTAGCTTCCCACAAAATTCATAGATTGTCCCAACTCATAACATTTTCTGATCAAAACAATGATTCAAATATTACGTGATAGTCTCAGAAACAATTCAAGTGCATCTTCGTACCAGGAGTTATTGTTGTCAAAAGTTACATACTGTAGGACCGTATGCGGCAAGGCCTAACGTTATGATATTTGAGTGCACACATATAATAGCCTATACAACAAACTTTGTTATCTCTACACAGGGAAAAGTAACGTTGCAAGTTATTATTGTTTAAACAACTTCGTGTTCATTGAGCAGTACAGGTGCAAAAATGTTTTCAGACAATGGATAGGGACTATTAGCCAATCAAATCACGGGAATTTTGGAAAAGCATCATTGTCTATTTTTAGCATGAACATCTCTGTAATGGAGTGTTGTAAACCCTGTACCTTGCAGTTGATTGTTATGATATATTTATTTTCAAACAAATTCTATTATCTGTAGGATTGGGAGGAATTTTGGTTCTTGTCAGAAAATATTGTGGTTTTTTGAAAGAAATAATGAAAGATGTTCATTCAAAAATGTGTTTTGTTATGTTTTCCGTTGACCTAGTTGTCAAGGTGAACTTGGGGATTGTTTCTCAATAAAAAAAGTTTTGCGTCCCCGGGACGCAAGCAATGTGAAGATTTTGCGTTCGACAAAAAATATAAGTTTGATCTCAAAAAGGGCATGGCGGCCATCGGAGAAAAAGGGCAGGCCATTTTGGCCGTAAAAACATCAGATTTCCCAAAAGCACCAAGGCCAGTTGGAAGGGCACCGTCGGCCATGGCCGCCAGGAAATTTGAGGCCTGGTGGTATGGAATCTCATCATCAATTCTAAAGCCTTTAAAGAGTTGTAAGGGAACTATTCTTTGAGGAATGTGTTAGGCAGAATGCAGTGGTATCCCTCATCATCAACTCTAAAGTCTTAATAGAGTTGTAAAGGAACTATTCTTTGGGGCATATGTTAGGCAGAATGCAGTGGTATGGAATCTCATCATCAATTCTAAAGCCTTAATAGAGTTGTAAGGGAACTATTCTTTGGGGCATATGTTAGGCAGAATGCAGTGGTATGGAATCTCATCATCAATTCTAAAGCCCTAATAGAGTTGTAAGGGAACTATTCTTTGGGGCATATGTTAGGCAGAATGCATTCATCTAAATTGCAGAAAAAGTTGCTGGCAGGCTTTTGTTACATGTTCCATCGATCGTAGTGCAGATCATATTACATGCAGGAGGGACACTTGTCAAAATCCAGTCAAAATGGTATCTCTTATCATTTCTGTATTACAGAGAACTGATTCTCAATAGTTAATGGATTAAGTTAAAGGGTAAAATAGTAAAGGTACTGAGGTATCTGCCAGTGATTATCAGTGTGTGTGTGTTTTCTATCATTATTATCATCAAAGGGGGTGGAAACAGTGTGCAATCTTTCTTGGATCAGCAATCATATCATGCCAGCTCTTTAGATATATTTAATTCATAATTTCAACAGTGGGTTCAAAGAATCAGAATTGCTTGCTAGAAGGAAAGATAACTTTAATACTAAAGCAATACTTTTGCACATACAGAAACCTGAGCATTGAGACCACCGGTATAATTCGCTCTATAAAGAAGTATTATTATTATTATTATTATTATTATAATTATTATCACCATTGTGGTAAAGTTGAAACTTGTTTAATTTGGTAGATACATGGGTGGTAAAGTTGAAACTTGTTTAATTTGGTAGATACATGGGTTGTGAATTTCCTTCACATGCAGTTCTAAGCAAGGGTCTGCACCATTCTAAATAAGCTCATATTCAATGAAAAGGTTTACTTCTCAAGGCATCTTGGGACATCTTTTGAGCAATTTATGCAAGGCATTGACTATAGGAAAGGGTTGAGAGAACAGTTTGAATTATGGTACCTATGACTGCTCACTCCATTAGCTCTGTAAGAAGTAATTAAAGATAAAACTTAACTAAGCAAACTCTAGTAAGGAAGGACTGATATGTAAAATTTGGTAAATTACCCAGTATCATGATGACTCCTGGTGCTATAACTGAATTAGAACCATTCTTTGTTAAACATTTTCAGTACACTTTTATACTTCTTTATTTATCATGGCTAGTTAATTCATATGGAAAATATTTTAATTATTTTGCAGTCACTTCATGTGCGAGATATTGTCAGGGATTGTCTGGAGAAAGAACCATCAGAAAGAACAGAAGATGACATAGGTGAGTGTGGTTCAAACCAGGGTAACGGTGAGACATGCAATAATGTGCTACCAGGTCAGTGTCCTGCAACAAACACACAAGCTCCTTGCCATTGGTCACTGGTTTCAAGTTGTTTTTGATGGTTTATTCATTGCCCATTTCCAAATCGGAAATTTTCAGCTAACGGTCACACTTGTGAATCAAAGCTGATAAACTACATATGCAGGAAGTACAAGTGGCTTGTACTTTGTCCTGCTTCCAATTGGTCCACCAGTTAAGGTTATTCTACCTTGGTGATATCTTTGAAACAGAGAGGGCTCCTCAGTGTATTAATATGAATGGTTATTTGATCAACATATCACCAAACTTTGAAATTGTTTAAGGTCAACTGGATTTTCTACTTCCCCATCAAAAATATATAATTTGCAATAGTCTATGAGGAACAGACATTAGTGTGGCTTGGATATGTTTGTCACATTGAAGTTGTTATATTGTTATATGTTTACATTGCAAAAAGCCACTGCAGAAATGTTTTTATTATTCATCCTTTTCTTCAAGTCACATTTCCCTATTTGCAAGCTCTTCTACAAGTGTAAGCAAGTATTTGTTGTTGTGTTCAGTAGCTGTCATTAGTTTGTTTCCTTTTATTACAGAGATTCTTTTGGACTTCATGCGCCACCTTCCAGCATTGTCAACAATGACAATGTCTGTCAGGAAGGCCCTCTGCTCCTTCATGGTATTTGCTGTAGTGACAGATGCTAATACAATAGTCATGAAAGACAAGGAAGAAGTGAGTTGATACATTACTGATGATGTGGTAGTGTGATTTCTAGAGTAGGAGAAGGTGTCAATCTCGCTTCCTTGATCCCAGCAACATACACTTTGCTGTCAATGGGTTGAGCATCTAGTTTGATGACATGTCTAGAAGAGTTACGTTTCTTGCCGACCTACATCTTTTAACATTGATTATTCTCATTCAGAACTTAGGGACATTAATAGTTGTGTGCAACACTTGCACATGCTGCTTTGCTATCCATTGACTCTGAAATACTCACATCTGCTAAAAGTATGTAAATAAAATCAGAAAGATAAAATGGAAGTCTCACAAGATGCTAGACAATCTTTATCAGTAAATAAATAAGTTATTGTTCATTGATGTAATTTGCTGTATGATCGACAAGAGGAAGTGATCGACCTATCAATGGTGTGACAAACATAAACACTTCAAATATTTAAATGGGTTTTGTGATGCCTGACACCAGATTTGTGATACAAGAGCATCACTAAGGTACAAGGTAATATTGTCCTTGGTATGAGTATGAGCACATTTTGTACTAGCCTCTACATTTCATGTCTAAAATGTACGAGTATAAATCCTTGATGGCAAGTTTGTGTACATTCAACAAGGTGATAATAGGAGTTCAGGTTTGAACTCACTACAAGTTTTTGTGGCGCCAATTAGCCAGAAGTCAGCCATCTGGAAATGTGCATAGTCAAAACTGGATGTAGAGAACAAAGTTATAAAGTTTTAAACTGACCTGCGAGAACTCTTTTCAACAGAAATAACTACTTAATTAATAAATTCTCTGTGTAGTTTTCCAACAGAAGAACAATTACCAATATGGTTTTATGATTTTTCCTCAAACATAGTTGTTGGATTGTAATGACCTTGTCCTGATCCCAAATCCTGTTCCAAAAGACAGTACAATAAATATGTACATCCATGCCATGAATAAAAAATATGTTAGTATGACATTTAATAACTGTATAGTAAATGACGTTAAGAAGACTCTTGACAACATACAAATGATTGTCACGCCATTGAGGAAACACGCTTACTCTGCTATATTCAGTTCAGTTAATATATTTCGCATATACATAGACATACAAAAACAGTGCAGTAATGGCATATACAGGATCCTAGAAATAACACACAATGTTTTTCAAAGCTAGTAACCCTAAAGAAAAAGAAAGAAAATAACAGAACAAAGTAAGAAGCAAAAACAAAATGTACAAAACAAAATGTACAATAATATCAATCACGGTACTTGGAAGTTAGATAACTCTTTAGTTGATACATAAATGAAGCACATGATTTTGAATGTCTAATACCAGTTGGGAGATTATTCCATAATTTATAACAGTAATTGTTTAGCAGAAACTTTTCATGTTTAGAGCGGTGTCTAGTGACAGAGAATATTACATTTGTTCTTGTGACGTTTGGGATATCTGACCTAAATCTTGGGTGTAAAATATGTCGAAAGACACGAGGCAGTGCATTGTTAACGTATTTTTTAGCAAAAGTATACATTTTGAAAATATGAACATCGTTGACTTTGAGGACACCAAGAGTACTGTGCAGAGTATTAGTAGGAAAACGCCAGTGGTTGAACGTGATCGTTTTTAGAATTATATTTTGTAGAACTTGTAAAGGCTTTAGAACGGAAATATTGGTCATACCATATGTTTCCACACCGTAGGATATTCTAGAGTAGACTAGTCCATAGTAAATCTGGAGAGCGACGGTGAGTGGAAGTGAACATCTAAGGCGATAGAAAATGCCTGTGTACTGATAAGGCTGATGCAAAGGTCATCTATATGTGGCTTGAAGGTCAGTTTATCATCAATAAGAATCCCCAAGTATTTGGCACAAGTTGTTCTACAGATCTGAGTATTATTAAGAGTAAAGGAATCTGGGCAGGGATGGAAATCATGCTCTCTACAGTGAAATCATGTGTAGTTGGTTTTGCCAAGGTGTAGTGTAAATCTGTTATATTACCCTCTCCATCCTCTTCTTCCTGCAGCTGAAGAGATGATATTCCTGCTCTCTGTACCCACATTGTAATTTTTAAGTTGCTATGGTATATAACAGTAAAAAAAACATTTATTTTCCTTTATTTAGTTGGATTCATGGTCAGTGATTTTAAATGGACATGTGGAAATCACCAAAGCAGATGGCAGCGTTGAGCAACTTCATCTCGGTGACAGGTAATGCAATGCTTCTTCTATCTTGTTTAACATTCAAGTGTCTTGAGAGAAGATACCAATGGGCTTTAAGTACTGATTCCCTTACCAGTACATTGAAAGTATCAACAAATAGAATGGATGCATCAAGATAGCTTTTGCAATTGTCTGCATTGTGCTCTTGTCTTGTAGGACCTGTCAAATTGCTTTAACATTTAACCGCTGGCATTATTCTCCATCATTTTGGAGAACCTTCTACCTCATTTAGTGGAATTCTATTTTGAAAATAGGAGAGTAGTAGAAAGTCTTTAAAGTTATTTCCTTATAGCTGATAAACAAGTTTTAGAGCCATCCAATTGTATAGTAATTCATTTCAATTCATAATGTTGCTATGAAACATATAGCGAGTACCTATAAATGATTTTATCTTTTTAATCACTCTGTCAGTGTTCAGTATTTGCCAGCAGGTGGTTTCTCACACAGCTGTATCTGCAATTCCCAAATGTATGTACGACTTTCAACAAAATATCATACATTCAATGACTTGTGTAGTCAAGGAGAATTATCATGATTATGAAGAAAAATACTTAAACAATAATCCTGCACAATTACCTGTGTAGAATTTCTGTTCATGACTTCATAATGAACGTTTTCCATATTTTTGTGATGCAGTTTTGGAGTCCGAGCATCTATGGAGAAACAATTCCATGAGGGTGTCATGAAGACTACGGTAGATGATTGTCAGTTTGTGTGTATCGCACAGGAACACTACTGTCGAATCCTTACACAAGGTAAATTAAAGGTACCATACAGTGTATGCCTCAGTGAAGGTTTCCTCATTGGTGTTTAGTATAACTACCAATGAAATCGGAAGTGAGCAGGTGTTGTTATGTTAACTCAAACTAATAGTGTACCCAAGAAGATGTTCTATACAAGATTTTACTGAGTGACAAGTTTTTTTCATAGTTTAAAAGAAATACTCCTAATGGCAGCTGAACCTTAGTTATTAGCATGTCATTGGTATTCAATGCTACTAGCTTCTAATTGTCTTTTTTCCACCTGGAGTTCATTATCCCCATCCCCCTCTGCCCTCCCCCTCTGCAGTCACGGGGGTTGGGGTTGTGATGCCAGCTTGTAAACATGATAACTGCAAAAGAACAGATGACTGAATTTGATATTTAGTATACAGATCCACCCTAGTGTGTACAAGAACCCTATTGTTTTTAGTTTTTTGGTGGTCAAAGGTTGTTTGAGGTCAGCAGAGGTCAAAGAAATACTTAAACACGATTACTCCAAATAGAAGTTTGGATGAAATTCATACAAAGCATGTGGATACATCATAGTAAGTAAAAAGTTAAAATGTTATGTAGAGGTCATCTTAGGTCAATAGAGAACAAAATCAGAGAAAATTGTAAACATGATAACTCAAATATTAAACATAAGGAACTTCATAGTTCATACTTGGTGAAGAGATTCACTGTAGTGCATACAACAGCACTATTGTTATTTCTGGAGCCCAAAGGTCAGCTGAGGTCAACATCTGTAAACCTTGTTAGCCTGATGATATTTGAAGTAACTTTGGACATTCTCTCACCATACGAAAGTTCATCAGGAAGTAAAACATTGGAATACATTTCTTTGTATTTATTTGTTGCACACACACTGCTTCTTAAAATTATGTTCAATTTAAGCACTTATGAAAGTTTGTAGTTGATGTTATTTTTCATTATTATGTGAACATAATGATTCCTCATGGCAAACCTTGGATGAACTTCATACTCAGCATATGGTTGAACAATCAAGAGTACAAGAGATCTATTGTTTATGATTACAGACAGGATGGGACATAGGAGGTCACCAGAGCTATAAATCTGTAATGAATGATAGGTTCAAATGTAAAGCTAAGATGAAACTAATAGTGTAAAGATTCACCTTAATAGGCAGTTCCCACGAACGCGGGCTTGCTTCAAGTATGCATAGGTAGAGCTAAAATTAAAACCGCAGATAAGCCCTGCAATTTGAACCCGCGTTTCAACAAGTTAACTCCAGGCATAGTGGCATCATTGGAAGACCGTGGGAAACGTCCGAACCAGGTTCGAGGGAAATATTTTTTTCTATTTTGTACTTAACATATTCTCAGTATCATTTTATAGACACTGTTCTTCTGTTTATAACAACGGCATAGTTTTAAGGGCACATTCAATGTGATCAGGATAGCATCAGATTTCTGTCCATGACTGTAATTAAAACTTAACTGTTGCAAAAAGTTAGTTGAAATACCAGTTTAATGACTGAAGTATGGGGAATGGATTAGGTTATTACTGTAATTGTATGACGACGTGTTCGGCAAAAATGTTCAACACGTTTCATAGCACAGACCGTAATAGATGATTCCATCAGAGAATACGAGCAACGATCGACAGCTAGGCAGTGAGTTTTGGCACGTGCATACATCATCCAAGTAGCGCACACTTATTATTCGTAATATTTTCTACCGAGACTTTCCTGATACAGCCGATGTTTACCAGCTTTGAAAAAGTCAATGCACTTCACAGGGAAATCATTGTTCGTCTCTGAAAAGCAATATTTTGGGTGGAACAACTTGTCGCGGGGTTACGTAAAAAAATCCTTCAAGTAAAAAAATCGTTCAGAGTTTCCAAACTGAAAGCAAATAAAATGGAAAACCTAAACTAATAGTATTATTCTAGCAGATGTACCGACTTTGTGTTCGTAAAATTGTTCCAACAAGTCTGGAAAAATAAAATGTTCCCGCACTTAACCCAACAAGATATATCTAACCCCTCACACAAATGGTTGGGTTGGGCTCGAGACATGCTGCGAATGGTTTTGTTGCAACTCGATGTTTGCACCTGTTTATACTGTACCATTTTACTTGACATTGATGGAAAACCTTTGTTCTTGGCAAGCTGCCAACAAGAAATTCTACTTTCAATGTATTTTGCTAGTATTGCGTCAAAGAAGTTATGGCGTGTAGACTAGACGCTGTACGGTCGCCATGGCACCACCTTTGCAGCCTGGGCTTTACACTCAATCTCAAGCTATAAATGTAATCGAGAATGGGAATAAGCCGGCCTATCTGTTTTTATGCTGGCTCAAAATGCATTCATTTCACCTGGTAAGCCTACGCATAACTATTAAAAGTATTTTGTATATCCCCTGATGATCAGCTGTGAGATTATGCAGTACTTTATGATTCCATATAAGCAGCCTTTATAATGCATTTCTTACAATGGCGGGAAATTTGTGCTAACCCAAACTGTGATGATCGCGGGAAACCTTTAAGTGTATCACACCATATCTTTCGTTCACCATTATTGTTTTGTTGTTTGGGTCTTTGAAATAAATTTCTGATATGTTTCTTTAATTTTATTTTAGGAGAGGAGAACAAACAAGAGATAAAGGAAGATGGGCAAACAGTCATGGTGATGGAACCCAGAGTAGTAGATGATAGACGACAAGGCTACATTGTTATTAAGGTAGGAATAATGAGTAGTGCAATCTACACTGAATTACAGATATCCCGTAGCTGCATTTATGTTCATTAATAATGAGTACTGCAATGTACACTGAATTACAGATATCCCTTTAGTTCATTTATGTTCATTCATGCAAAACATGCCATTTAGGAATCCTATCCCATATTAACACCTTACCTCATTTGCTATCTCTGCTCAGCTGATGCTCTCTTACCAAATATTAGCTGTTGATGAATCATTTGTGGTTTGGTTATTTGTGCAAGTTGTTACATACTACTTTTAGTAAAGGTTAATCGTGCCATATTTTTTCAAAGAAAGTATAATTAATGTTTAGTTTTCAACTTTTGGTTTCTCTGCTCTAAGATTTATGTTTTGTTGGTACTCAGGGCATTCCAGAAAAGATGATTGGTCATCTAATGGCTGACCAACATCTTGTAGATCCAACCTATGTTGAAGACTTCCTGATGACATATAGAGCATATATGTCTAGTCCACAGAAAATATGTGATAGTCTGCTAAAGTGGTTTGAAGATGAGACTAAGAGAGACAAGGTAAGAAAGGACCTCCAACTGCTGTCTGTTGGGAGACCATGTTAGTGATCATAGGATGTGGGTACAATGATATAGTACAATGATATATATAAGAAACAATAAGAGAAAAGCAGGCACATGACACACAGTATGTTGGGAGACCATGTAAGTGATCATAGGATGTGGGTACAAAGATATAGTACAATGATATATATAAGAAACAATAAGAGAAAAGCAGGCACATGACACACAGTATGTTGGGAGACCATGTTAGTGATCATAGGATGTGGGTACAATGATAT
>JAIPMN010000059.1:6654-52559 GCA_020650975.1 Apostichopus californicus | reverse complement strand
ATATATGTATAGCCTACATTCTAAATCAAAATTAAACAAAAAGCTGTTAGCAAACTGCTTATCCACTAAAGAGCATGTGTAAGAGAAAGTGTAAAAGTAAGAGGGCCTGATGTTTGGATCCTAGCAGGATCTCACTTTTACATATTCTAAATAAGTGACCTCATCTGTGAACTACAGACACTGGTCTTGGTCCCAAGGACAACAGGAAGACATGGGTGATATTTGCCATTTGATGTACTAATAGGAATTTCGGGGAGGTTGGACCGGAAGGGCAACGTCGTCATAATCTATTCAGGGAGTTGTTCTATAACAACTCCCTGATGTGTTACACCGGATATTGACCACGTATAATATTCCCATTTCATATACCTGCTGTGTCGGGAGTTCGTAATTACACCTGCATGGAATTACAAGGTTTTGTATAGCTTTGCGGATGGGGTGTGAACGAGGGGAGGGGGGGGGGTCGTGGTTACGAGGTTTGTGTGTGGGGAGGGGGTGGGGCTATTATCTATATATCACGTGCATGGCTTCGTCACTACAGTTGGCGTACTTACATCAAACTGCATAAAAACCATCTAATTATTTCAATATTTCGATCACGTTCCATTATGATGAAATCCACATCAAAAACACAATTTATCAAGTGTGACTTGATTTCTATGCAGAGCTTTGTAATTTATTACAATTTATTGCCCCTACATGCAGACAACAATAGCCACCTAATAAGAACAAATTTATATGGCGGCTCCCAGCTACAGGCACTATATAACAAATACCTACACTGAATTGCGAAAGTCTTGCGCAATTTGTGGAAGAAATTGCAGTGATATGTCGTAATTATGCTGGTAGCTAAAAGCAGACATTACATATTGGCTATATACTCTAATATGATGACATAATGATGACATATAAACAAACACGTATCAATGTCCCACACACAAAAAAAAAGGGGAGGCACCGAGAAAGATATTTACTGCCCATCCAACCATCCTATACTTTTTAGAACAACACCCAGGCTGTTATATAGCAAAAAATCCCTCAGAAATTTAATGTTTGTTTTAGGTATTTTGCTGATGTATATTTCCGGCTGAAGTGAAAGCACTAAATACAACAGATGTATGTAGTAAGACTATAGATAGCAAATCGAACAGAGATGTAGTGATGAAGCTAGAAGTTTGACCAGGCCATGGAAATTGGCAATGATTGCAACATGTGGCGCGGCGTGCACATTTGTCATGATCGAGTTTGGACAATGAACCATGAAGTAAAAGGATTGGATGTATGGTCCCAAATTTAAGTCTTTTAAGTCAAGGAAGGCAACTCCCTGGTCAAAACACAATTAAGCAGTGTAACCCAAAACTTTGAGATCAACTAAAAACTTCTTCATTTTTTTTTTACTATAGATGGAGTTTGGTCAACTTGGCAGAAATAATTGTGTTCGTATAGCAACGGTTACCTAGAAGAGCACTTTGAAATGCTTTGGTAAATGGGTACTGTCTATATGGGATCTATACCTGAGACCTATTACTAGGAGACCTATTACTACTTTAAAGTTTCATGACGGCCTAGTATACGATTATCGATCCCAGGCTAGCTGAGGATAGAAGGACAATACAAAATAACCCCTGTCCATTCTCTCTATGGGTAGCACTATCGATTGTAGGTGTGTTTAAACTTTAAAACCCTTGATTGTCAACAAAGTGGCTATATGTAGCACAAACAACACTCAAATTTGTAATACCGTTGTGTACTCTGTAGTAGCCTACTGTGTCGACTTACATGCGCAGTAGGCTGTAAAGACATACTATCAGATACGGCAAACCACGATCAACGATGTAACGATAATATCTTATGTGGCCATTTATTAACAAATGTATAAATAAAGTTCTCGATATACACCAGTTGAGAATATCATACTGCTCTAATCTGTTTGCGAAACTATAGAGTGGGTGGGCATATGAACCCAATTAAGGGGCGTATTGGTAAGACAACGCAATAAAACCCAACGGTCGACAAATATAATTGGTATTATAAACAAACATTGGTATATCACACATTAAGTCATTGACATACTATGTTTTGCATGTTGACGATATCATAAATTACTTCAAACTGTGCATGGAGAAGAAAATATATTGGCATACTGGTACTCATTAATAGCGCATTACCCCCCCCCCCTCCCTACCCCCAAAACAGTCGATTCTCCATCTCACTTTTTCACTGTATTCTAAGTGTTATTGTGTTTTCTCTGTAGCTCAAGTACTTGTAGCATGGAGCTATAAACAGATTATAGCTCCATGCTTGTAGTTACATATGTATTAATCAGTTGTGGTAAAAAAAGGTTGCCTATATCCAAACAACACTTAGATAAGCAAACGACATTTATCTCAAATATCAACGAAACCAAAATAACAGAAAGCAACAAAGCCCTCACGCAACGAGGCAGTCTGTTTATAGCTCCATGGTCTTATTGAGTCACATGCTGCCCTTTTACACAGTGACAGAGCGAAAGGAGGCGTGACCAAATGAGGCCAGCAAAAGGTAGGAAATATATAACAGACTTTAGTACTATGGCGTAGTAAACTGTCAAACAAAGAAAACTCTATACAGACAAAGAATTTATGCCTTACCTGTGTGGGTCCTCAAATGTGCCTTTAGATGTGACGATTTGCCATAAACTTTATCGCAACCTTCATAATGACAACAGTGTTTCTTGGCTGGCTTCTTTCGATTTGTTGTTGATGTAGGCTTTGTTGAACGAGAGCTTCTTTGTTTACCTTTCTTCTTCACCACGTTTTCTTGACTAACTTCCCCATTGGCATTGATTCTGAGTGTGGCATTCAAATCTGCGGGAGACACATGGTTTGTGAGACAAAATGGGTCCGAAATAATTTCAGGTGGGTTATAGAAATTAAATGTAGGCGACGGAATCTCTTCACGTTGTCTGTGTTGTTCCAAATCCGACAATATGCGGGCAACCATGTACAGAGGGTCGTGTGTATTATAGCTAACGTTAGAATATATGTTGTTGTTGTTGTCTCTTTCGATAGGTCTTTCGTAATGCTTTTGGTTCAAGTTCCTGTTCATATCCATTGGAGAAGATCGCGAAATGGCGAGTAAACATTCGGCAGCCGCAGTCATTTCCATTGCCTCATGTGGTGTCGTCATCCTATCACCGTAGCTATCCATATCGATGTATGATACAATCCAAACTACAGTACAATGAATCTCCCGCGCAATCAATCACTGATCAGCTGTGAAGTAAAGGCCAAAGCTGTTGCCGGGGAAACCCAACCGGCTTTTTGCTCCTAAATAACAAAATCCACGGAAAATTACGAGTGTCGTACTTTCCATTCGATCAACACAAACCGACAAAAGTATCTGAGTCCTTTAATTTGGTTGACATTGCACGTTTCGTCTATATCCTCGAATTTTGAGTGATAACAGGTCTGACTTGCAGCACATTATGTGTACGTCGTAGTTTCGTTCTTAACAAAGAGAAGCAAACGAGGGGGCGTAGTTCTGAATAAACATGAGTACCAGACGTACAAGCCAATCGTCATACGGTACAATAGATAAATTTAGAAGCAACTTATAACTATTCATATATAGTGTTACTGCCTCGTTTTGTTTAGTATTGCGAAATACTTGATTCGCTTCTTTGTTGCTGTTTCACAACAAGTGGTCTGGCTGGTGAAATAGCAAGGGAAACGACCTAAATTCACTACAATATCAAAATGAGGAAATCCGACGTTTCAAATTTAATTACACGTGTTGGTTGTGTGTTTTACCAGGTCACTTCCACGTCCGTAAAGTCAATGCATGCTTTGTAATTGAGAATTATATATACTATATACAGAAATTAAGGCGCATGAAGTGAAACACAGAAAAGTAAAATATGTACTCATTTCAACACTGTATACGTGCAAGGACCTAATATATTCGGCGTCGTGACCATTTCAATTGGGCGAACCACTATCCTCCAGATTCTTGGGACAACCATTACTAGTAACGCAGGCGGGGTGTGCATGATACACCCGTGTTTGATGTCGCAGGGTAGTTAAACTATATCACGGTATATTTCCCCTTCCAGTTCCGCCATCTTATCGTTCTTTGTCTTTAACTGTTGTTGTTTTTATTTTAAAGAAGAAACCAACGCGAGACCTAAACAATACTTTCAGGAACTAAAGTAAGTCATTAGGCTATGACCAGTGGCGGAGCTAGGGGTATCGGTCAGAGGGGGCGAGAATGGTCTGTAGGGGCGCTTCCGACACTATCTAAGCGGAGCGCCACCACAGGTTGGCGTGGAGCGTACAGAATTTTTTTGAGTAAAGATACTCCTTAGATCGCAGGAAATGACCCTTTCCGGGCCTTGCTAATTTACAGATAAACATGGAATAAATAGCCGTTAGAGCATTTTGTCAGAAAATTACACCAACAAAATGTGACAAATGTCAATAGGTAGATGAGAGCGCAATAAAAAAGTCAATAATCGCGAATAAGTAAAAAGTGGTAAAAAGCTGAAACGGGCGCCAGCAGTCCATTTGAGTCCGTCAGGGGGGGGGGGGAGGGGCATCCGCCCCCCTGACTGTATGGACGCTCCGCCACTATGACACGCACAACTACTGCACCTCCTAGATTATTTTATCTGCGTTCCTGAAGAGCCACGTTGCCGCCGTAAAAGATCCTTAATTATCACTCCGGTTGTCTTCCGACCAGGTATATACATAACACAAGAAACTTGTTTCCACAATGTTCACCGCTGTTCATACACTTAGTGTAGGCGCGACCCAAAAGTGGGTCACGGAAAACGTTCAATGGGTCATGGGATTTTCTAGACGTCGGAAAATTTACGGACCTTACCACATTGCAAACTGTCTTTTATGCATCCTGACTATATAGGAGCAACCGCGTATCGTATTCACTGGCGGATCCAAGGGGGGGGGGGGGCCAAGGGGGGCCATGGCCCCCCCCAAAGGTGAGCCAAAAAGTGTTTCCGAACATCCGCTAAATCATATGATTGGAAATTAAAAAAATCGAGAGGAATAGCAGTGGAAGACTAGTCTAAACCTTTTCGTTTTCTGGTTTAAAATTAAATGTATGAGCATGAGGATTTACAGTTTATCACCATTTTGCAGTTACAGGCTGGTTGTAAGAAATTTATAACCTATGCAAAATAAAATTTCTTGAGAGAGATGATCCCAACTTTGTTTTATAAATATTTTAGAAAATTACACCTGGGAAACATTTTTTTTAAGAAGTAAATTAACATCACCATTGTACACGTTTGTCGCACCAAATTGCATCTGAGGACATTCAGCAATAGTAAATTTTCCAAAGGGGAGGGGGCACCCCCTCCCCATATCACTCTAACGCCACTTTGGCCCCTCCCAAACAAAGGCCCTGGATCCGCCAGTGATCGTATTGGGGAGTAGGGCTTACCCCCTCCCCCCGACGGATACAGCATATTAGTACAAAAATCCTAGTTAACAGTACAGTACGCCCCTGAATTCAAAGCCATCAATTCTGAATGATGGGGGCTTATTAGCCGTGGCCCAACAAGGTATGGTTCTTGAGGAGGACGTTATCCCTTCCCTCTGATAGGGTTAGGGATAAAGTCCCCCTCTGAAAGGCAGTATATTACAAAATATTCCAGCATACAGGACACAAAATGATATCATGTATATACGGTACAACCTAAACAGTCGAAAGTTATTCAACCTGGTTTCAAAATACAGCACCATTTTGCATCTACAGAAGCACCCTTCAATGTACCAAACGATCTCATAGGGGAGGGGGACACCTCTCCCCTTAGACACTTCTCCGGGACGATTTAACATCTTAACTCCGCCCACAATACTAAATAGGTGGTCATACGCCACTGGGCTGTCCTCATGAAACTCCTAGGTCACGTGGGTCTAAAAGTTTGCGTACCGCTGATGTTAATAAACCACGACATGAAACCAATAATGTCCAGATGATAACTAAAAGAATGATCATCATCTTTCCCATATCAGACCGTTTACCAAAGATATTCTCAAGATTTGATAAATTGTATTAACAAAGAGGTCATGTAAATTTGGGAGGTTATCTGTTGTTAATAAAAGTGCTCCGCTCAGAAGACATTTCTCGTAATGGCTTTCCCGATACCCTCCAACGCTTTGGAGTTTTCGCGAAGGTGTACAGGGCAGCTAAGTCTATGTCGGTAAGGCTTGTGACTTCTGTGAGGAGGGAGGAGTATTGTTGTCCGTCAGTGAACAACACCACAAAGAGTTTGGTGTAGTGCCCATGTAAGGCTTTCTCCGTTCCGATTGGGTAAAAAAAGGACTTTCGCATTTTTTTCCTTAAACTTCAACGAAACAACCTATCAGGTCAGGAGTGGACCAATATATTTCCAGCCACTTGTTTCTTCCTTACCTTTAACGCGCACTGTACTACTGCACATGTATGTATATTAGATCCTAGGCATGATTCTAGTTTGGGGGGGGGGGGGAACTGATGCAAACGACTGAGTAAGAGCAACGTTCGAATAATTCTATCTACTCAGTAAACGTGTTCAGCGTGATCCTTCTTTATACTTCATAACCGACGTTTAAAGCACCGAAATAACACATGACATAACCATATAGTTTATGGATTCATCATATATTTAATATTTCATTTTTGCCATTTTAGTTATGATGCAACATGGCTGAATTAAAGAAAAAAGCATTCACAAACAACTTCAATGATTGTCTTAAAAACATTATAATAAACAGAATGAAAAAATGTAATATATGACAAAAGCATTGGTCATTTCCCTATTGGATTATCACAATACCCACAACACAGTGTACATAGCAGTGGTGGACATCTCAGGTCTAGATAAAAGATACAAGGTATCACGTTTCATTACTGTCTGCATTTTGTAGCGACAAGAAGAAAACTTCACTTGCAAGCAACAGAAAGTTAACTTTTTCAGAGCGCGGCACGCAGTTTGGGGTGAGTCTTCAATGCCTTTAATGTAAGCATATTATTTTTAATCTTGTTTCATGTTAATTAAAAATAATAGAATATTTATACTTGCAAACTAACCACAGATTATAATATTGTATCATCTAGGATTGCATCGCAAGATTATTGCTGTATGTATTGACTGTATCTAATTACCGACGGTAGCAAGCTGTGTGTGTATTTTCTGAGATCGATGTTGGTGTCTAACACTTCTGTTACACCTCATTCGAAACTAGGTCAGATTACCAGCATGGGACGTTTCTTTGTGCGCGAGTCTTCACACCCTTTAAAGCTAAATTTCTCTTGAAATCTTTGTCCTGCCACTACCTGGGTTGAATTGAATGAAATATTGGTACAAACCCCATTTAATCTTATGACAGGTGCCATGGCATCTGCATCTGACTGCCACCCTTTGCAACACCTGAAAATATTTATATCAGGACTGCACACAACTAAAGGCTGGAAAGCTCACTTGGTAGGTCACAGAGCAGTAATCCTGATGTCAATGGTTCAAATCCCATTCCCCTGTCTTACTGGAGCTTACAGCAAGCTGACTTCTTCAATTACAGTGAGCTGATTAATTTAGTGATTAAATTCGTACTAGAAAGCTTGTTGAAACATATCAGTCTTCCTAGAGAAGTTTTTGTTTCCTGCTGCAGCGCCATGTTGTGTCAGATTTGTAGATGTTTTACTCCTTCCCTCCATTGAAAGTAAAGGAAGTCGTTTGTCGATAAGTCTTGGTTTTCGTAACTCGGACCGGCCAGCTCCAGCTATATGACTCTGCTGAAGAAGGAGAAAGAAAAGAGTTACTACTGCGGTGCAATTACACTCAAAAACTTGCTCATAATTCTAAAGGAATAATATCACTAACCAGAGAAAATCAGAAAGGTGTGGGAGGAGGGGTCTTTATGATTGTCATTGTCACCAGGAGTGTACAGATGGTGAGGGGGAGCACAGTTGGGGTTTGTGGGGATCCGTCGTTTCAACGGATACCCATGAGCAGTATGGTCATATTGTCATATCTGTTTTAGGTATGTTCTGTACAACTAATTCCCCCTCCCCCAAAGATATAAGCGTGTGGTCCCATGGACTTGTATAGTTGGCTCACTATTACAATTTTAACCTGGGTTTAAACTTACCGACCCTTCAGTATCATTCTTGCTTTTAAAGGCCTTGTGCTTTTAATGAAGGTTCCATTTACATACTCTTAACAAGAATCATTGACACAGTATTCCAAGGACACTGCATCTTTTACATGTCACAAAGTGGCTGGTTTCATTACTTCAATTACAACACATATTTCCTCCTTTTATATAGAACCATTCAAGTTATCATGTGGCTTATGAAAGTTTAATAGCACATGCCTAAAATAGTACCAATTAGCTGAAGAATGAACTTGATGACAAACATTTTGTATGTTTTGATTGTTTTAGATAAGATATATGTTTACATCTGCCATGAAACTGTTTGCAGGTTTAGGGTTTAAAGAAGACAAACTTTCCTGCAAAAACATTTGACCAGATTTATTTATAACATAATATACATCTATAACATAGCAAGCATATCCACTTGCATTAACTGGCCTGCTAGAATACCTACTTTGAAAATGCAACTGACGTCTCTCTTTTACCATAGCTGTTTCATTCACTTTTGTGAAGACTTGCATCACAAATACACAATGAGAACAAGAAATTTGCAGCTGAACACACAACATTTCCACATATATTTGAACATATTACTGTCTAGTATAGTTCATCTTAATATGCAATATGGAAGGTCATAATCTTTGGGAGCTGAGTATTTTTAAAAGCTACATATTAAAACTACTGACGCTTTTCCATGATTACTCACCAATGGGTTAAAATTAGGTGCAGACACATCTGGTTTCTGCCTCGTCATCCCCAGAGATAGGCCTCTCAATGATGTATCAACCCGTACTGGGTTTGTCGAGGTGAACATCCGATTAAAATTCCCCTCCCTATTGCTTAACTCCAAGCGGTAACGTTCTATTTCTTTTTTCAGTCTATCCATTTCATAACTGGTTTCCTTTTTAGATGTGAAGAAATGAAATTGTTAGAACAAAAATAATTTCTCATCCTGGTTTAACTAAGTATCTAATACTGATACTGTAAAATCATAATTATTTACAAATTTTGCATAATGAAAAAAAAAAGGAGTTAAAAAGGATTGCACGATACCACTTGAATAGCAAATTTATGCACTTTATAGCATCTCTGAGTTCTTACCCCACGAGGCATTTGTTCCCACCACAGTATACTTCCCTCTCCCCCCCCCCCTGTTGTTAAAATACTACCCTTAAAGGCATTGAAGACTCGCACCAAACCGTGTGCCACGCTCTGAAAAAGTTTACTTTCCGTTTCTTGCAAGTGAAGTTTTCTTCTTGTCGCTACAAAATGCAGACAGTAATGAAACGTGATACATTGTTATCTTTTATCCAGACCTGAGATGTCCACGCTGCTATATGTACACTGTGTTGTGGGTATTGACCGTAGCTGTATGTATTTGCTGTACACTAGTGTCTAATTACCGACGGTACGTGTGTGTTTTCTGGGATTGATGGTGGTGTCTAACACTTCTGTTACACCTCATTCGAACTAGATCAGATTACTGGCATGAGACGTTTCTTTGTGCGCGAGTCTTCACACACAAATTTTTGACATACACATCAAATTTTAAAAGAAAACATTTATGCATGCATCGATCCCCTCCCACCAAACAATGGAACCTCATGAATTCAGTGATCAACAACAGTGTGCACACGTAATGATCATATCAAGGGTTCAGTTCAATAGTAAGGCCCTTCCTAGGCCCAGGCTAACACACTTTCATTTTAACTAAAAGTAGCCTCCTTAGAAACCCACGAGGTAGCTAATGTTGGCCATTTGTTGTAGATTATGGCAATAATTACAGGAAAAACTTACTACATTGCTTTTTGGTATGTTCTCTGTACTTGCACTTAAGACTGGTGAAGAAGATTGTCTGCTTCTTGTTCTAGGCCTAGACTGAAGCTTCTGTATCTCTTTTTGTTGACCCTTTAGTTCTTTCTCCAATACTTTGATCCTTTCCTGTTGATTCGTACGGAACTTCTCACTTTCCATGAATTTTTTTACAATGTCTTCCTTTTTCAGTTCTACCTCCGACAGCCTGTCTCTCATTTTTAAGGTTTCCTCCTCTGCCCTTGATTGAAGTTGCTGTAAATTTTGGATTTTTAAGTCTTTTCCATGTGTAATATCCTCTAACTCTGAAATTTGCTTGAGGTATTCCTCACTTGACTTTGAATTAGCTCCATGCTTTTCTTCTACCACTTGCTTGGTATTGCTGTCGTGAGAAGTATTTCCGTTAACGTTAGCATTTGATTCAACATTATCAACAGGTGATAGCTTGACACTAGCCCGTCTAACGTTAAAACTAGTGTTGTGGTCGTCTGACTTAGGCTTAACGTTAGGCAAGTTATACGTTTTAAGTTCTTCTCTGAGACTCACGATTTGTTTTGTCAGAGATGAAATTTCCTTATCAAGATCACTTATCTTTGAAGTATACTCTTTCATACAACTCTCCAGTTTCTTTTCATGTTGTAGAGTGATTTGGCTGCATTTAATGTCATTTCTTCGCTTCTGCTCGGCAAGTGAAAGTTCCATCTTCTTGATACGGGACCCACCATCTTTGACAACATTTGTTATTTCTTCTTCGTAGGCTTTCCTTGTCAAATCTAACTCAAGATCTTTCTCATGACTCTTTGTGAAAAGCATGTGCACAACCTGGGTCAATTCAGCAACTTTCTTGCACATTTTATAATCAAAAGACCTTTTGATCGTGGTCTTCGTCAAAGAGCCCAATTTGTCCCGACCGCTGTTGGACGTCGCCATTTTGCTTGCCTTGTTTCCGTGGCGACAACAAGGTCACTCGTGGGGTCACACTTCTACTATACATTACTAATCATGGAGAAAAACTGAACAGACTCTTACACAAGTTACCCATTTGATTATATAATCAAAAAGGTAACAAATTATTAGCGTAGCTGTCTCTATTTCAATTTCAAATTTATTTCTCATAGGTTTGTACAAGATTTATACAAAACTAACATTACAGTAGGAAGGTTAACACGCGCCACATGTTGTCTGTGGAAAAATCAGTTGTAACGTCTGTGGCTGAAACCGCAAGTTAGTCATTTGTGTATTATGATGGTTGGTTGTGGTCCATTGATTAGGGAGCTGCAACACATAACATCACTAGATAAACCACACAGGATGAAATATGTTGGCCAGTAAATTTCAACTGTGTCCTCGTCAGGAAGGAAGCTTACCACCTTATCCCAATTTACAAATGCTGCTCTCACTACCAGAGATCAATAGGGTAGGGGTGGGTGTTGGGTGGGGAAATGGGCTTCCCCTGATGGTAGTCAAAAATAGGCCGTACACAAAATAATCCGGGGGAAACTTCGAAATTTGATAGACCCAAAATTTCCATTCAAATCAAATACGTGTCAGCTAATCTTGACAATCTGCCATGTGATTAAAGATCCTGGTTACTGCCGCTCGGTGATCCAACCATGAAAGTAATGAACAAGAAAAGTGTGAAAAGAGCTGGCAATTTGCAATATCCCTCATGTAGGCCTTGTTTGACAGCTTTACACCTGTAACAACAGGTACAGCAACTCCCCCAGCCCTAACCTCCCCATGCCAATGGAATACTTTTGTCTAGAGAAGGAACATGCAATACAAAAACAAAAAACACAAATACAAAAGAAAACCCAGAAAGATAGCATTCCTTCTTTGTGTAGATTTTTCGAATAACATCACTCTTCATTAACAATTCTTAATTATTTCCAGTGACATCAATGTCATTTGGAACAATAAATATATTTCTTTTACAAGCAACTATGTACGAAATAACCTGCATATATATAGTTTCTCCATTCCAACCTCTTTTTAATGTTGACAAGTGAAAATGCCTCTTGTACTGATTTCAACACATAAATTTGTCAAATGTGTACCAAGTGAGCACTGCTCACATGAACTACACAGAGACTACTACATGATACACGACTGATGTCTCAATGCCAACTATAATGAGGGATAATTTTGTCGGTTAGAGTCAAATTTGTTCGCAACATGTCAGCTACTTTCAAGTTAATACTTTACATACACCATAGCAAAGCTAGAATGCTAGCAACACTATAACAATTAATGTTCTTATTTAACAACCTAAGGAACCACAAAAGCTTACATTTTGTTGGTTCAAAACTTGTATTCAGCCTCTTGTTTATATACCAATACCTTATAGTACATTATATTCACATATACCGGTGCTGTGGCCGAGTTGATAAATGCGGTGGCATTTGATGCATTACGCTTAGCAATCGGGAGGTTCGGGATTCGATCCCCGGCCAGGTCATAGTGAGGTTTTTCATCCAAGCAATCTAGGGTTTTCCAATCTGAAATGACTTTCTAAAATTCAAACGATTCCAAATTTGAGTTGAAATGCTGGATTGGAAGCCACCCAGCTTGAAAGTTATGATCCACAAGCCCTTGCGGGCAAGCTTCTCCCACGTTCGTGGTTGCTTAAGCATTGTAAAATATCCGCCTGATTATTACTATTATAATATTAATGGTCTATATTGTACATGCTGTTTAAGACAAACTAACAAGACTCACTATAAGTGCAGTCTGGGTTTACGACCATTATTGGGTCTCTGGGAAAGTAATATTTTTATGCATATCTGGGTAACTAAGAATCAAATAACAAGCAAAAAAACAAATCAAGAAACTTAAAACGTGAGTCAACGAAACTTGAAACCAAAACTACATCTTTTTGTAACTGGTGGATGCTTCAACAAAAGAACTGCCATGTTAACGAGGATTTGAAACAAAAAGTAATAGAACTCATCATATACGTTCACAGACACATAACATTCAAACAATTAATCTGACTAACAAACAAATTCAAAGTAAATGACAGAGTCCAAATCCTCTCAGACTAGTTCTGTCTAATCCTAGGGGCATCTTTATAATATAACTCACCATATATATATATATATAGTATTTCAATCTGACTTCAATGGGAAACCTTTCCTGCTGTTTCCATGACAACAACAAGTTATTATTTCCTACGTTATCTGACAGTCAGTTCTGTCTGTTTATTAAAACCAACAGAATCACTCTTCGATTTACAGCTAATCATAACATCATGATTGCTCATAACATATTTTTAATTGAAGTATAATCAGTAGTGAGTGTCTTGACATATTGCTGAGTATTGACTCAATGTTAACATTTGGTTAATTTTTTTTTTGGTAGAAGATTGCATGAATTTTTACAAATAGTTTCACAGCTGAACTGTTCAGTTTCCATGAATCTACAACCTGCTAAACATAGTTTATAATATGTTTTTGATTGAAGAACATATATTGGATAATTTCTGAATAACTGCTGGTAATAACATAATCATAATGAATAACCAAGAGCTAGTGTCATTATCTCTGCAAGAACTGACAAAGACAACATAAATCTATGACAAAAATTGTAAATATAAAAATAAATAAATAAAAAAAAATGAACAAGATTCAGCTTGGAGCCTGGTTTTACATTTAGACAAATCTTAATATTAAGAGAGTGAACAGGGTCACATCAGTAGTTGTAAAACACAAACTATCACAACAAACATTAAGAAATGTTGATACCAAAGGGCATGAGCATCTAAGATGCAACTGTAATTTCTGTAAATTTCTGTAATTTCTGTAATTTCTGTAAAGTCTGAGTAATTTCAAGTGGATCTAATTTTCTCTAATGATCCTTTAAGATGATAAATAGTTATATTCTTGTACTACTAAGATGGTAGCAAACTGTTCTACAAGGGAAGTGTCAGTTTACTCGAAACTTGAATTCATATAACATACTCAGTTTGAATTTTCAAGCTTTACTTTCCTGACAGTATGAATGAAGATTCATTGCATTAAAGAGCAATTATGTAAGTTACTATAAATATAGATTATCTGTCAAAATCATGTTTTACACTACTGCAGTCAGTCAACAGTCAAATTTCGATCGGAGGGTAATACACAAAACCCAAACCCAATGGCTAAAAAATTTGTACACAAAGACTTTCTTTTGTACACAAAGACTTTCAACTGACTGGTATTGATATTTATGATGTACTTTTATTGTTTTGGAAAAAAGGAGGAAAACTTGATGTTGGCTACAATTCATTACTTGAAGAGGTCATAAAGTAGACTGGATAAGAGACAACACCTTAGACCGCTACTATAATAATTCATAGTGTCATATTTTAATATAGAGTAGTGCACTATGAGTTCAGAAAAAGCAGTATTCTTCTTGGCCTCTTTGATTGAGACAGGGCTTAACGTCCCAGGAACAGGAACAAATTCCATTCCAGCTGAACATGGCTTATCTCTTTGAGAAGTACTTATTTCAGTTATTAACTTGAAGTCTGCTGCATGGGACTTGCAATCTAAATTACTGTTGTCCTGTTGAAACAGATCCAACCTTCATGTTTGGTGAATAACTCAGTTGGTACCAAAATGAAAAGAAAAAGAGGGAAAGAAAATGCACTTCTTACTTCTGTACATTACTATTCTTATAGTCTTTTATTCTTTAAATTTATATGTTATGTATAAACAAAGCCACTGCATAGCTAGCTACTCCCATTCTCTACAGCAAACCCACTCATATTCAGATTGCCTGGCAAACACAATCGTGTAAAATTTTTTTTGTCTTTTTCTAGCTGGTTTCAAACGTTTCTTCAAGGTGCCTTAACCGTACATGTCCCCAGCGGACTCTCTCTGATCCCTAAATCCAGTGATTTGCTTCTCTTGTGTTCTGGAATTGTCGGTAATGAAGCAGATGGAAATGACATATTCAAAGATGATCTGTAGGGATAAGAAGGGGGGGAAGAAAAAAAAACTGTTAGGTGAAAAAATAAATAAAGAAACTTGGGATTCGTGGTAAGGTCTTGAATGTATCTGTAAATTGACAAAGGTTTACCCCAATTAACTTCTTTTTTTTATCAGGAGTTATTTTAACGACGCTTAAGCTGGTACTGGAGAGTTATACGAGGCAAGATGAATGACACACAGTAGTTAGGGTGCTTATCTATCCACAGCACACTCTTGCTTCCAATGCTAGACTTATTTTAATCCAGGTGTGAGAGCCTTAAATAAGCTCTGTTGGATGTTCATGTCACTTTAGGCAGCAGAACGGGCATAATCGCAGACTGAAACTAGCTAACCTGACCTCTGACATGACATGCATACATTTTGGAGTCATACACATTTGTTATGATGGCTACTCTTCGTTACCTGTTATGCCTCATGTGGCTCTTGACGAGGTGTCCCGCTGCTAGAGCTGACATCAGGGACAGTTCTCCAGCAAGTACTGTGGCACAGACTATCTTGGCCAGCTGGCAGGCATTACTGCCAGGCGCCTCACTGGATGCACCCTTCACTCCAAGCATCTACAGAAAAGAAGATCACAAAGTTTATAGGTCACTGTAATCAACTAACCAAATCATGACTAATTCAACACACAATCTTCGGTCAATTGAGCAATAATATCAATGAGGTTACGATTCCCCCTGTATGTGTATCTCCACCAATTGATAATCAACATCAAGCAAAATGTGTGTTATGTGAGATTTTCTTTTCAGAGGTTTTAAAACTTCCCCTTATGCTCTCTTTATTCATATATATGGCACCCTTTACTTGGAAAGTAATAAAAAGTGTCAGCTCTGATACAAAATACAAATTCTGCAGGGAGGTAACATAATACATCCTATTTCTGAGAAAAAAATTTACAATTGTGTTTTACTATATTTCATTATGATAATAACAGTGATGCCTGCTGTAGATACTCGAATTTCTTATTTTTTATCTAAGCAATGTATTGTGCTCACCTGGAGACAGGAAGCCTGAGGGTGCAGGACGGTACCACCTCCAACGGTGCCAACCTCGATTGAGGGCATCGTACAGCTGATGTACAAATCATCACCGTGTGCTCCCGATCTTTCCATCAGAGTGATGCAGTTTGAACTGGCAATGTTCTGAGCCACATCCTTGAGGGTGACACAAAAAAAGGAAGAATATGGAACCATTTAATAAAACAGGGCATTAATCTAGACTTGGCAAGATAAAAACTGAGTGATCAAGTTATCAATGTTTGCTGCAGATTGTAAAAGCGATGACTTTCTGCTGTGATTGTGAATTCATTGTCTTGTTGCAAAATGTTGAATCCACTTATTTACTTTATTTGACTGATTTTTTTATTATTATTATAAGTAGTGATCAATTTATCATTTTGCTGCGAATTGTTAATTTGATGACATTTTTAGAAAATCGTTTTATCATTTTTGGAGCACAATGAATTTGTTGCTTATTTAGATTTAAAGAATTTGTAATTTTTTATTGCAAATTGTTCATATATTAACTGAAACAATTAGTCGTTTTTTGGGAAATTGCTACTTTATTTACCAAAAGATCTTAACATTTTGACGGCACCTTATTGTTTCCAGGAACACGTATTAGTTTTGCTCTAGACATCCCTATGCATACCATAACTGTGGACAATAACTCACCTGGCCAGTAGCGATGTAAATTGCTGTGACTATGTTCGCAGCATGGGCATTGAAGCCACCGATGCTACCTGCCATTGCTGAACCAACCAAGTTTTTACTGATGTTGAGATCCACCAGTGCCTCTGCACTAGTTTTGAGAACCTGCAGATAAATGAGGCAGAGGAGAGAATTAACCAAGGAAAGATCATTCCATTGAGCCATGTCAATAGTTCATACATACAAACATACATATACATTCACTGTCTAAACAAACTATCAACGAACAGAAAATTAAAAATGTGAGAACATTTTGTCCAGATTCACTGCCAACAGAATTTTATTCACATCTCACATGTTCATTTTGCCAACATCTGTACCTGTTGTGAATCAAGGTGAAAAAAGTTCACTTGCGTTTTCTTTGGTCTATAATTGGTAACTAGTTAATTGCCATGTACTGCAGTTTCTATACAATATATCATATCTAACTCATTTTTAGTACTGGTGCCTTAATTAACTAGATCTCCCATGTAATTGAATGAAATTAAATTTGTTTTCCATCAGGCCATCGAGCGATCAGATATGCGTTATTAAACAAGCATGAACATACCCTCTGAATGACAGAAGCTGGAATAGTTGCTTCCGCCACCACCGATTTGCCTCTACCCTGGAGCCAGTTAATGGCTGCCACTTTCTTGTCTGTGCAGTAGTTACCGCTGAGACTCAAAATCTCAACACCGTGGAAGATTTTCTGAATTTCAGCCAAGGACTTCTCTGTACCCTAAAGGAAACAGTAAACAATCAAATACAGCTTTGTAAAATAAAAGTGACATTTGCAGAAGTGATATCTTATAAGTGATTATTTCACTATTAAATTAGCTAATTGCATTGTTTCACTAAAGTTATGACACATGAAACACTTTCCACCACAATCACTTCTTTTATCTCTCTCTAGTATTGGGTATATTGGTATTTACAAATGCTACGGACTGTTTATTTCTCCCACCAAAATGGCAAAGTCAATAATAAATACCATCATCATGATGATAGACAGGCATAGCAAGCCAGGCCAAGCTGGGGTACACCTGATACAAAGGTAACATTTGTCGGGCCACGCTGGGGTACACCCGCTACAAAGGTAACGTTGGTTAAGCTAAGCTAAGTGCAGATGTTTTGTTTTGTACAGTGGAATATTTTCAAAGGGTGTTTAATATCTGGGGCCATACTGAAACAAACTGAAATGTAATGTTACCTTGTGTGTGTCCAAACAGCTGCTTTAACGACATATGGTTACAAGACCACATAAGGTTACAACTAGAGGTGTGACCATGCATACTTCTTTGGGACTTACGTCCCCAGAAAAACATCAGTTGGTTCAGCCCCCCCCCCCAACCACCCTGCCACTGGCAGACACAATTACAAAAATTACACAATTACAGACACAATTACACGAATTCCTGGTCTACAATACATAAATATATAACATTTATATGCAGGACAACCTAAGCAGTCCAAAATTTTTCAACAGTATTTCAAAATACCATTTTGCATCATCAAAATTTATCAAAGGGAAGAGACAACTCCTCTCATGGATGACATAACATCTAAGCCCCCCAGCCATCCCCCATCCATACGAAAAAGGTAGTTGTGCCCCTGGGTGTTTAAAGTGTTTGAAGTCAAGTCACTACCTATAATCCTCCTGATTCACTGAGGGACTTAAGGCATTTGTATTATATCTCTATGGTTCAAAACTAACATGAGTCTATCGAGTTAACTAAATAAACAGGTGTCTCCTAACATGAGGTATTATGACTAACCTTAGAAACCATGTTCATCCCCATGGCGTCTCCTGTCACCGATTGAAACCTCAGGAACAGTTGTCTGCCAGCTACACAGCCTGTGAGTTTCTCAAGTCTTGCAAAACGACTTGTGGAATCAAAGACTTCCTTGATTTTCTGAAAGTTGTCTGCTTTCTCCAGCCAGTGCTTTATGTTACTATACAAAGAAAAAGAAGAAAATAAAAAAGAATAAGTAGTGCCTTCAATCGGGTGCTGGACATTTCAGAACTCATCTTTAGCTGAATTTATTAAAGTTTGAGGGCCTGGATCCCTAGAAGGATCACCTTCAGAGCCAGACTTGAATGGAAAGAAGAAAGATGAAACACGTAAAACTAACAGATGGACGTAAAGGTTTAATTGAATCGAGTGGTAAGCAGTTTGTTGACAGTTTGTTGACAGTTTGTCTAGCTTCCCATCTTGATAACACCTAAATCAGTCTTGGGACATCACATTGTCAACTGCTACCAGTTCAGCTGTCTGTGCATGTCGACATCAATAATATGTTTTCAAATTTCTAGAAGATGGTTGCTCAGGGCAGTCACTTGAATATGTTTCTTTGTTATAACTATCTTGGAATGGTCTTTAATTTGTGCCGATAACATTACCTGACAAACATGTAGTTGATAACTTACCTTGCTTCCTGGGGTGAAGGTAATCCTATGTTCCTTGTTATAACTATCTTGGAATGGTCTTTAATTTGTGCCGATAACATAACCTTACAACGTTTAGTTGATAGCTTACCTTGCTTCCATGGCTGAAGGTAGCCGTACCACTGGACCTCTAGTCATACCATCATTAAGAATAACACTTTTTACACCGCCAGATGCCTGAAAAAATACAGAAGGTAGAAAACCAATGAGTGAACAAACTACAGCAGTGATCACTTTATAATGATACTTTAAAAATGTAGGAATCAAGTAAAAGTAAAATTACAAACAAATTTCACAAACAAAAATTTCATAACATTTTCTAGAAGCCCTCTGAAGCAGAGTATATCTAGGGAACACAAAGCCTCAAAATGCTAGCATTGCTGCAATTAAAACACTGGATGGTTTTTCTCACAATCTGTTATTCAGAGTAGTGTGAACACATACCTGCAAAGCCCTGCATCCTCTGTTTGTACTGGCAACTAAACACCCTTCTGTTGTTGCCATGGGAACTTGGAATTCTTGGTCATCTAGTCTGAGAGGTCCCGCTACACCAACTGGTACTGGCATGTAGCCTAATACATTCTCACAGCAAGCTCCAGAGACCTGCAAAGAATTACATTTCAGGTTTGGAATCTATTAAAATACGATCTATAAACCAGATTTATGAACCAGATTCATCTTCCGATATCAATTTTAAATATGACGCTGCAGCCAACAAGTAATAAAACTTGATCAGGGTCAATATCACAAGCCTGCTACATATAATTTGCATATAATTTGCATATTTAACAGAAGCCAATCTAATGCTACAGCTCACAAGTAACACATAATAATCTGTGTGTCTGTCACACAAGCCTGATAAATAAGTCGCATATTCATAGTATTTAAATGCTGAACTGTCAGCGTATTCAGGTTTGTTTTCAAGTAGGTATAATGTGGAGAACATCTTTGACAGGTTCAGGATAAAAGGATTTAGTAGGTAATGCCTAAGCCTAAGTAGTGGCTCACACATATCAATCTGAAATTAACAGAAGCATGCTACTTACGTTTGTATAATCGTAGTATTTGAAAGGTAAATTTTCCAGCGCTGATGTGTCGCTGAGCTTGTTTGAAAGTATCTGTCTACGAATGTTGATCCCCCTCTCTGCATTCTGTAGCATATCTTCTAGTTTGTAGGAAGGAATGTGTTTAAATTTCACCAATAATTTGACCTCTTCATCTGTTAGCTCTGATGGATTTTCCTGTCAAATACAAAGAGTTACACAAAAATGGAGACCATAAATAACATCGCATTATTGGTCGGTAGCAACATCAGGTGACAGCTGAAATTGTTCTTAAATCTTTGTAATAAGTCATGAAATGAAAATATTTTAAGTGTCAGCAATCAAACAATAAAGTTAAACATTTTGCAATCTTATAAATGGATGTTGGAAAGCAATCATTTAATGCAGAATTTGCCATGTAAAATGTAAAAGATTGACCTCCCCATCCTCCTCCCTCCCTCCTCCCTCCGTCCTCCCACACCACTCCTCAAAAAAAAAAAAAAAAAAAATGAACGTACTTCAGAGTTAAAAATGCGCACACACTCTTCGAGAGGTCTCGGTGGTGCATCGTTACCGGGCTCTGTTTGTTTTTCTTCTTTTTCTTCTTTTATCACTGGTTTTTGGTTATCTTTCTCTTCACTGCTATTTTCTGAATCGCTGCTCTCCCCCAGAGAGAACACTGCCTTCTTGCTGCTGCCAGTCGCAAATTCAACAGGGTCGGTCTGCATTCCCGTGGAAACCGGCGAGGGTGATTCGATGACCCTTACTTCCTCTGTTGCAGGATCTACCGACAAGAAAAGCAAAGGGATTGTGATAAAGAGGATTGATTCAGTAAACAAAACTGCTGCGGTAGAACAAAATGCTGGACAACAATTATTTTCTCATTTTTAAGATACCGGGATGTCCCGAGGTCCATCCTCAACTTCCACTTGACACTAAACAATGTCATCGCAACCAACTGTACTAGAAGCTTTTTCATAGTTCAGCACAATCAAAATTTCTTCAGATTCAGACTATATGGAAGTCAATAATTTGATGTTCACTTTGTTCTTTGACAATATGGAGTAAGAAGTGAAGTAAAATGACACAATGTAAATGAGAAACCTATGAGCAACTATCTATCAGTCTGTCTAAATACTTTACACTGTATCTACAATCTAGTGCATGTTGGTGCCTGTAAAAACTGACCAATGAACTGTGGCATACGTTGCATCAAATAATGGCTTAATAAAGGCATACAGCCGACCACCGCTTGAGACAAACGGCTGTTAAAACTGTTCATAAACTTCACGTACCTCTCAGCTCTGGTTCTATTTTGCCATTGCTGGAAACATGTCCGTTGGCAGGTTGAGCTTGGGGGAGTTCCGTTTTGTCATAAAATATGTATTTTGTAAATAAGACGATAACCAGAACAGCAGTGATTACTTCATCAATATTGGGTTGCAGAAACCTGTGCAAGATAAATATACAAAGACAAATAAGCTTAAAATTAAATATAAATTTGGAAACTGTTATTTAAGAAAAAAAAGGGGGGGGGTGAAACTGGAATTTTACGTATTATTTAAATCATTTGCCTATACTAATATATCTGGAAATATTCAAAACATGATGGAGGAAAAAAATTTGAAAACTTGGTCACTCAATGTCATATGGGACAAAGAAAACTACCCACAGTGTGAATTAAAGCGAAATTCCTTTCAAAGATTTTATCACACATGAACTTGGCTGGAAATCATCCAATTTCTGACAGTTGATAGACAATCAGTTTTGTGATTTGGAGAACCTAATACCTTGTTCATCCAGGCTGACACAAGGATAAAACCTTGTATATGGTGAGTTAGCTGTTACAAACGGTCATCTCCTGACTAGATTTCAGGGGAGCGAACGCCCTGATGAATAAAACAAAAAGTAAACTTAAGATTCACCCACCTCCAGATGTAGAACTGCCAGAGTGGTAACGTTGGCTCCAGCTGTTGGGGAGCATCCCATCTGTTGATCACAAGGGTATCCTTGCTGATGCTGGTGGTATCCTCCACTTTACTCGTCACCCAGTGGTTGTGAGCGTGAACCAGGACCAAGCCCAGAGCCTGAAATACGGACGGAACGTATTCTAGCATTATGATTAATAAGATAGTTTTGCCAAGTGTCAAGTTGTTCTTCACTCCCAAAAACAGTCTCAGAGCACGATCAGACATTTTTAGAATTTCTGGCCTTCAGAGTCTTTTCATCAGAGTCAAATCGATTGTGTTGTCTAACAACATGTTTTATGCAGGAACAACGGATTGCACCGAATGTCACTGAGACAGGAGAGCGTGTTAGCTCCTTGCAGACAATTCCACTTCTAATAGCATTTTCCATCACAAACTTTGCTTTTATATTCACAGTAGAGGTTAAGGTTACCATCGGTCTATTGAACACCATGACAATCTGGATTACATCCTGATTTTGACAAAAGTGGCTGCATCACTAATTAGCTCTCATAGACCAGCAGCTGATGGCACCATCTACCTGTTCATCACAGATACCAGCGTTATTTTTCTGGCTTTGAACAAACTTTTATCCCCATTCTTAACCCATTCCATAATCTTCATATAAACTGCCCTGCATTTACCAATTAGCCTAATATTATAAACCAACCATCCATATTATAAACCAACCAATGCCTGCATTATTAACAAGGCTAACCAATGTTAAACTGGATAACCACACAAAGGCAGAGGGTTAAGGCATGCTCACAAAAGATCCTGGATTCAACTGTTGGCATGGATCATCACACCTATTGTATGGATTACTGTGCAACTAATTGAAAGAGACCTATCATTCATTCAGGATAACAAATACCAACCTCTCCTCTTTTGCAGAAAAGGGAAATTACATGCTTAAATCTTTAAACAACTTAACTCTGGATTAATGAACAATGGATATTAGACAATCCAAGAGCAGGGTAGGTAACTTCCACAAGTTTACTTTTTTTAAGAGGGCTTTTTGACACATGAGTACACATGACAACAAGCAAGCTGCTTAATAACTGTCAATAACTGGTAAGTATTAAAAGAGACTTAACAAGAAAGACAGGGCACTCTGTGATTCCTTGGCATAAAAGCTTTCCAAGAAGTTGCCTGACTGATAGATCAACTGAGTTCAAGTTTTCAACGAATCAAGTCAAAACCAAAGAGTTCTACATCTGTAGCACACTGTGCAAAGTGGGGGAGGCGGGACACTGGTCCCCAACTTCCCACGGTCAGTCGGGTAAATGTTCCAGGGGGGATGTTTTGCATTCAGGGGAAGAATTAAACACTGCCACTCCCCCATCCCCTTTTCAACCTCACACAAACAAAATCGAGAGTAATATATTTATTAGCACCACATTGTCTTTAGAGCTACTTATAATAGACTTCTTAATAGTGTGAATATGCCTCAGACAACACCATTTGACATCTAAACTGTTAATTCCCCCCCCCCCCATCCTCCCACTACTTTGGAGTCAGCTTCAACGATCCCATGGTCGCACCCCCTCAGTCATTAAATCCTTGATCAGCCCGCCCCCCCCCTAAAGGTTCTTGCCCCTGCCTTAGATGAGAGAATTTTGAATTTGGCCCTCCACTCCCACCCCATTTTTGAAATCCTGTGCATGGCACTGTTTCCACATCACTTGACCATTGCTGAGGTATTTGTAACAATCCTTTGTAGACACAGACATAATAGCGTTACTGATATCCAACTCTTTATTTAAATTTTTCACAATATCCAGCACAAGAGGTCTAGCCTGTGAGTCACATAGATGCAATGGACAGAGAGAGAGAGAAAGCGAGCTGAAGTATACTGTATAACATCCAAACTTACCATAATAACTTTCACTCTTTGTACAATAGGGTTTGGTTTATTATCTTCTTCCTCCTCTAGAACCTTGGTCAGTTGACCGAGCTGCCAGACCGGTTTACCGCGGTCACTATAACTAGAAAGCTGTGGGTAAAGCGACAACAACAAAAATCTCAAATTACAAAAAGGCTTGAGCTTAAGGCACTGATATTCTTCCAACATTTAAAATGATTAAACATTCTTCACGTGCTGCCGATTCAGCACTTTAACACTTTCGTTATCATGTGCTTTTCCATAAATCCGTCTTTCTGTTTGACAGATACGTATGAATATACTGAAACATTAGTAGCTGTGTAGATAGTCTATAACTACATCTATGATAATATACTGAAACATTTGTAGCAGTGTACATATTCTTTATTTATCTATGATAATATACTGAAACATTAGTAGCTGTGTAAATAGCCTATAACTACATCTATGATAATATACTGAAACATTAGTAGCTGTGTACATAGTCTTTATTTATCTATGATAATATACTGAAACATTTAGCTGTGTAGATAGTCTATAATTATGTCTATGATAATAAACTGAAACATTAGTAGCTGTGTACATAGTCTTTAATTACATCTATGATAATATACTGAAACATTAGTAGCTGTGAAAATATAGTCTATAATTACATCTATGATAATAGTCAGATGAAATACACTACTAACGACTGAGAGAGTACTGACCTCTAAAACTAATGAAAGACAAGCTGGGAAGAAGGTCATGAAGACAAAGTAATTAGCGATGACAGAAAGACATCCAAAACAGCACATCACCTCTAAAGTATGAATACCTGAAGAAAGAAAGAAAAGTAGAAAGATGGGATAAATAATTATTCTTACTACTGATGACTGCTAAGGTGTAATATGTTAACTGAAATTTAACCCTTAATATTGTGAATACAAGGCAATCAGCCATTCAGCTTTCCCAAAAATGAAAACTTGGTTACCTTCCTCGTTAGAAAAGTACCTACCCATCCATACGGGTTTCATCCAATTATAGTATTTTGTGTGCAACACGAGTTGAACATTTACCACCTTTAAGACTGAACTTTGCAAGCAACTGTAGAAGACAGATAATTTCAACAGTAGGCACATCTGGTTCATTCGTTTTTTCCCCTCTGCATTCATTAGACTGGATGTGCACATTTCTTCATCGGATCATGAGAACATTGTTCCACAAACTCAAGTTTTGAAAACATCGTAATCTTGGAGGAACGATTTCAAAGTGACCTACCACAGTGTGCTTACTTGAAAGATTACTTACGACATTAAGTACTGAACGTACCTGACAGGGTCCCTACTCCGATGACTAACATCATCACCAATGCATCGAGGGTGATCATTGGTCCAAGTATCGCCATGCCACGGGCAATGTTGTCAGAAACTTCTCGAGAATTGCTACTACTTAGAGCAAACTTTGCAAGCGAGCTGGCTTTGGATAAGTCGATGAGTAACAGGAAAAATGGCATTGCCTCGCTGTCAACATAAAATACGATAAATGAGCAAAATTAATAAAATGGTTACGGATATAATGACAAAGACTGACACGTCTTTGAGGTTCCATAGAAACACTTGGATTGATGGTACTGTATGAACAGAGAGTAATCCAAGTCTCAACCCCAGACGTTTGATCACAAATTTGGCCTCCATAATAATAATCATAATAAAAGTAATAATAATAATAAAAATAATAATAATAATAATAATAATAATAATAATAAAAAATAAAAACTTGAAGGTTTACAATCTGGTTACAAGGCCATAAGACTGTACAACCGTTAACCCCTGCTCAATGGTGAAGTGTCACACCCACATACCAAAGTGCGCACAGTTCAAACAGTCATTCCCCGAGGCACTACAGTGGGCCACATCTATATGTACCAAGGGGTCTACCATTAGGGGGGGTGCCACAAACCGGCACACGCAAGTGCGCAACTATGATTACAAGTTATTTGGCCATCCCCACTTATACAGAAAATGTAGATTAAGTGCCTTGCCCAGATTCGCACAGATCGCACAGATCTGCAAACCTTAGATCACAAGTCCGAAGCCTCGACCACTTGACCGCAACGCTCTCACGATAAAGCACAAGTGAAACTCTCCTAAAGATAAGTTCAACCAGCTTCAGTTACAAACTTAACATTCTGATGAAGAGACATGTTCCTATCTTGACATGTCACACCCACACCGGTAAAAGAGAAGAAAGTCTAATAATCTGTCACGTGATGACCACTTTTTACAATTGTTTTTTCATATTATTGGTTTCTAACGGTGCCCACTGATTCACTCTCGGCTGAGTCCCCTCACGTCAGGGAACACTGTCAAGTGTTGCATTTAAGACTGCATAATCTCCGAACAAGCTGTCACGAGCCACAATTTGCATATTAAGTCTTCTGTTTGCATATTAAGGTCTCTGTGTCAAGGTTCTTACATAACACTTTCCCCTTCTTGGGACAGTGTGGGGAAAAAGGTTTTTCGCCCTTTTACTGGTTAAAATTTGCTAATAGCGACAACATATCCTAAGATATCAATTAGCATTAAACAGGGAAGAAACTTAAAGTCAACCCCTCTCTAGTAGTCAACAGCCAATGAAAAGCCTACAATCCTGTCTCTTATCTGGATACATAAGTACCCTTCACCCAGAAGAGCTCAGAAAGACTTACACAAGGGTGCTTGATAGGTGCCAGCAGAAATTATATCGGAAAGAATTGTTTCCTGTTTGCTCAGTACTCAGCAGACTAATGAGAGCTCTTGTGGAAGTTCTTATTTCCCCTTCTTTTCATTGGTGTACAAACAACTTGATCAAGTTTAAGCTGAAAGACTTTTCCCACTGGTCCTAATGTCCATTACACAATGTGTCATCTGCTTTGCATATAACTTGCCTTAATTTTATGCATGTTTTTATACCAAATGAGAGTCTCAAGATAACTTTGTGTTGTATCGAGTTTCGACAACACAGAGATACTTCTTTGAAACTGCCACGTTAAAATAACATGAATAATAAACCACAATGTCGTCCGGAGTAGAGAGGTGATTAAAAAAACAATTGGACACCTGAATTATGAACACAATTATCAAGAGACATTTGCCATGAAACATTAGTACAATACTGCATGTTCTTACAGAGATAGATTTATTTCATCAGTGGCATTTAATTCAATGAGAATAAAGAAAAATTTGTCTTCATTTCCAGACAAAAACCAATGAGTATTCTCATCTTTGCCATGATCTGAAACAAAAAGCAGATTTTGCAACGAAGACTAAATAAAATGTGTGGGACACAAATTTTCCAAAACGGCACTATAAAATTAATAAGTCACTCGTTAGGTGCAGTCAACAGTTGTAACCAAATCAATCGATCTGTTTGCTAGGTGAAGAAAAATATAATTAGAAATGAATATTACCTGCCTAGTCGTAAGGACACAGTGTTAACAAAAACACGTTGGAATATATCGCTTTTAAGTTTTACATTTGACCAGTACCATTTTAATACCAGACGTTACATAAACTCAAAACGTGTTACTGTATATATAGTTATATATATAGATGTTAGGATCACAACTTATAGACTTGTTTGTGCCCACCCAGGTGTTATATTTTTTGGTAGCACTGTAGCTAAACAGTTTAAATTTAAAACAGTTCATTTCTATCTTTAGATTGCTCAAACCTACTTGAATCAATTCTTGTCAAAGAAAGCAGATTAACAGTCACTAGAGAGCAGAAAATCACAGGCTTGTAAATGTACAAAGTTTTTTCTCATAGCAGTGTGCTCCAATCTTTCTTATCGCTTAAACTTACTTGAGTCCAGTCAACTCCAATCCAAGAAGCTGAATAACTGCACTAGAAAACAGAAAACTGGAAAAAATAGTGAAAAGACCAGCAATACCTGAAGAAAGAAAAAAAAATCATAAATATATCAGTATTAAACAAACAGAAAGCACATATACTGTAGTACTGTAATTTAATTCATCAACTTTATCATCACTGTGGTAGCTTAGTCTCCATCGTTAACAAAGAATAAGCTCTAAATATATACCGCTTTACAGTAATTTAATAGTATTAGAGCTAAATAACACTAGTAATCATTAAACAGAAGACATACTCCTTAAAGATTGATAGAAGTCTAATGGGTAGCACTGGTTCACTTATGAAAATCACAAAAATGCAAGAAAATGTTGTCAAAAGTGTCCTTACTAATTTCGAGTCAAAATTGACAGCTCTTGATCCTTTGGTACATCACAGGGTTAGAGTAAATTATTTTACTTGTTTCAGTATTTACCAATATCTTGATAAAAAATATAACTTTGTTGTAATCGTAAGGTAAGTTTAATGTACAGACCATACATTCATATGAAATTAAGGCAACATAGAATAATTATGCAAAAATAATGAATACTGTGTTTCTTTGTTTATACAAAACAAAACAAATTTAGCATATATATAATTAATTAGTTTTCCCCTCAAACCTGCTGAAACAGATTCATGACAATCAGTGTGTACAGGGAGGAGAAGATCCATTATATATCTCACCAATTTTGGGGTTCTACAAATGCTTTCATAAAGCATTTCAATTTTTCATTTTTTTTCTTCATATTTTTCATCGCTCTTGATATAACGAAAATCACTCCAGGGAATGCTAATAGAATGTAAGATATAAAACTTGTTTCAAGTCAAAAATGAGCAACTAGAAAAATTAATTTATAAGTTATACCAAAGAAGCCAATAGTTTACCCAGTTTAAGTTCAACAGTAATTCTTTAAAAATGCATATTTTTAAATAATTTTTCAGCTAATCCATAGCTTGATATTGATCGATCGATCGATAATAGAAAACAATCCCTTGAAAGTTTTCTCAACAATTGTAATAATCATGAGACATATGACTTGTCATTGTTTTAGTGAGTAATATTTTTTTTGTACTTCAAGACATGGGAATTCTTACCCAGAATGTATTTGGAACCGAAAGTTCTGAGCTTTGAAAATTGCAAATAAACGTAGAAGACAGCGAGGGCACGGGCCAAACTCATGATTATTACATCCGATGACATGACGTCCTGAAAAGAGAAGAGAAAAATTTAATCTTTTAAAGAAAGATATCCTCTGTGAACTTCTGTTCCAAAAGAACTTTTGTGAGTTGACAAAGAGCAGTTTACACATGCTCATCAATTCTCTGTATATGTTATATACATGTATGCGCTGTTAATTTAACTGTACTACAAACAATATGGACCAAGGTGGATTAAAAATTATCCAAGTGGAATGCTTTGCAAATGCCTTAAAAGCTTCTTGGGTACAACTTTTACGTGAAAAATCTGATACGGATCACTGGGAGACTGATCATACAAGTCACTGGTGGTCAACTTTTTGTTGAATTGTAACTTTAAACAATATAATGTAAACAATAATTGTAAATATTAATAAGAATATTTTCATTAGACAGGTCTGCGTTGTATGGTATTAAGGCTACGTTTGTTAAACTCCATCCAAATATTTAAGAATTAATAATTCAACAATCTAGTTTAATAAGCTCCATCAAGCCGGTGTAACAGGAAATTTTCCCCCCCTGAAAACTTCCTAGGAAATATTCCCCCAGGGGGGGAATATTTTCAGGGGGGAAAAAATCCTGTCACACCGGGACTATGTACAGTACATCAAGGATCTTTTCAGAAATAATGGTTCTCCAATTTGGTATTGGTTTTGTAAAAAATTTAATCTGACAAGGTTCCCCTTTACAAAATTTTGTGGTATTTTTTATCCCCCCCCCTTGGAAAAAATCATTTCCGGAAGATCATCTCATTAATGTTATTTCTAAAACTCCAAGTCTTTCAAAAACGATTTAATCTCTCTCCTAATCCAGCCTCCAGTATTTTTCTTCCTCCACATGTGTGATAAGTGGACCTTGCTCTTTAATCTCAATGATGATAACTGGAACATCCTTCTTAGAATCCTTTTCATACTCTCTACGAGACCAAAGTTCAATATTTTTAGTTTAAATTTTTGCACCGACTTCTTGCTACCAATAGGATTCAATATTTCACCGGAATATTTCATGAAAAAAAAGCTCTACCAGAAACCATTGTGCAACTAATTTGGAAATGCCATGTAACCTCCAGTTTTTTATTAGATACAAAGCAACATTTGTTTGAGAGAGAAAATGTTATTTTGATCAATATTGGATTTTTTCTCTAGTTATAATTTAGCATGTAGATCGCAAAGTGAACTTTTTCGTTTTGCATTGTAAATATTATGTATATTACTGCAAGTTGAATGAGATTATGCCAAAATGTATCGTCAAGTTTTTTACAAAATGTAATTCATTCTGAAAATAAAAAAATTGACATTAATTCTAAGCCTGACACACGAAAAAGGAATATAAGTAAGTTTAATGTTTAAGTAAACTGTTTTGCTTATCTGCAAAAACTGTTCGAAAATTGATCTGTTCTTGTTATTACAGTAAATGTTTTGTTGAGTTTAACTGGTTCTTCTATGTTCTTACACTATTTCTATTTGTTGATGATTGAATTGGTTCTCTTTGAAATATAACTACGATTAGTAACATTGGTCATTTTAACTTAATTCGGAAACAATTTTCGCATTTAGTAATATTGAGATTGCATAACAATGTCTTATCAATATTTGTTATCAGCACTGTAAATATAATTATGTACCATATAATACTTGTGAATACATGAGATGGTAAATACAATGCCAAAAATATGTACTACAGGAGAAATATTTTAAAAACTGCAAGTTGAAAAATAAGGTTTTGAGTTTGTCTGTTAAACGAATATGACAAATTACGCAGAAGAGTCTGGGGATGTAATTTGGAGACTCCTGTCGACTTTCTCAATTATTTGTTCATTAATCTTTCTTCGGAGAAGCAATCAAGTAAAATGTATATATGCCGTGCAACCTAAACAGTTGAAACATTCTTCAACATTGTTTCAAAAATTGTACAACATAACACTATTGTACACCTTAGAAGCACCCTCCATTTTACTAAACTTTCTCAAAGGCAAGGGGACATTCCTCTCCTTAGAGAGCTCTGAACAACTTTAATATCAGGCCCCCCCCCCCACCCAGTACAAAAAAGGTGGTTGCACCCCTTACCAAAAGCAAAGATTTTTTGCAGTAAACTTTGTACTAATCACAATGAGAGAGTAAGAGTTTTGTCATCAAAGTCCTTCATTGTTCTTAGTTTTAAACCATACCTTCACATTTTAACCGCAACTGTTGAGGGTAATGTGATTTACTTTAATTTCATTTAATGAGTAAAAGTAAGTTGGCCTGACGTTTCGATCCTAGCAGGATCTTCTTCAAAGGCTAAATGACAAGTAACAGTAACAGAAGGGACAAAAACACGCACAGAATACAGACAAGTTAATGAGCATGGTGAACACAAAGAGATAGATGTAAGGGGATTAGTAGACAAGGGATGGAGAGAAGAAAGAAAGAAACCAACAGGGGAAGAGGAGAGGTAGGAGATACAACAGTGGAGGGACAAAGAGAGGATTAAGGGAAGGGGGTGGGGAATTTAATTTAATTTAAAAACAAAAACTGCAACATCAGTTGCTGGGTCGATGGGTTGCAACATGTCAGAAAGAAAGTTACCAGTTGCTATTATAAGCTACGTAGATCGGAGTTCATCTGTTTGGAAGACATGTGACAAAGTGATTAGGTATATAGGTTGCTTTCCTCACCAGTGGTCGACATTTAAGCCCAATTCTTTTTGTAGATAAAGAAGAAATCTACTTACACTTTCTTCTGTGCATCTGTAGTTCCAGCCACAGACTTGAGGCTCACCAGTATAATACTTCATGGACATCAGACAGATGGTGACTGTTAACGTACCCACTATGACTTCCCACGGATGGGAGGTACAGAACCGCCCGTAGGACCAAAAGGCACGTGACAGCATCTCTGAATGTATTCTACGAAACGATGAAGAAAGAAATATCACATGTTTTCTAAAAATAAAAGAAGTATGTAAAAGTCTGCATCTTGGACTACTTGCTGGAATAAAGAGTAAAACCCATTGGGGAGGAATGTGAGCGGTGTCGATATTGATGCGATAAACCACACGAATCTATTAGAGACTTTTCACAAAGTCTGTCTTCCTGGACTTTAGGTCATTTATCTATTACATCAAACAGACGGAACATCAAATGAAAGTGAGGTATTTCAAGAAAGCCTATCTTTTATACATTATTGTACATGGGGCTCAATATTGACTTTCATAAACATGTTTAAAAGCTTATGATTTACCGGGGCAAAAATTCAAAGTGACTTGTGTTATTCAAAGCGTATTAATAACTTTTGGAATTACCAACTGTTTAAAAGTATGTCAGATTACCAACATGTCTAAACAATTTGGACTTTTAACTTACTTGTTTAAAGGCGTGGACAAATACCAATGTACGCAGCTTTGTTCAAAATATGAGACCAACCAGAGAACCACAAACCCCCCTCCCAAGACATTTTATCGAGGATCGTCTTAAAAGGGGTTGAGGAAATTACTGATTCCATTCCAACAAATTTGTCACCGAAACATGTCAGTTTAGGTACACAAATTGCTTTAGTGAGTATAACATTCCTAAAATATGGCTGTTTCCTAGATGAAACAAATAGTTGGGTTTTCTTCACTTTCTTGATCCACAAAATCCCTAAATTGCTTCTCTGATCAAAACTCAGCCTTAATTTTTAGGATAGAAATAACACAATAATTAATAAAGATCCCAGCAGTTTCTAATGATATTACAGATATCATAATTTTTAAACCATGTAACTTTTGTTCAAGTTCCGTTTTCACCGCAATGTTTCCAAGAAATTGCTCTTGACTTGTCAGTTTGAAAACTACAAAAAAAAAGAATTTTTTTCTCTTAACACACCAAAAAATAATAAAAACCAAAAAAAAAAAATCTCACCTGGGTAAGTCAACACCAAAGGTGGATATTTGACTGGTAAGCTGGGGTTTCATTCCTTTCAAATGAAATTCCTCAACATGAGCCCTGCCATTACTAGACTCAGCAATGAGAACTTGCTCAATCTTTTCAAAACCCATTTTTTTGTTTGGAGAGAGGATCCTTACACTCCGAGGTGCATTGGAAGACTGAGGTATCAACCGCCGGTGGCTCAGCCAGGCTGATTGCGAAGGTACCAGTATGTACAAATTACCAAGGAGGTCATTCTCCCACCAGTCTCATTTTCACTGATCAATCTTTTATTTGGTTAATTTTCTACCATCTCAATTTGAAGGACAGAGGATGGATGTCTCATCTTCAAAATTGGCTGAAGAGTCAAATAATGGTCACTAATTGTAACAGAATTTTTTCTTTTTTGTCTTTGACCACCCACTCAAATTGAAGCTTTCCTCACTGACGCATTTCTTTGTAGAAATTGGAACGAGCTCTCTTGGCAATGACTTGGAGAGTCAAACAGCCATGGATACTACTTTTGATCATTATATACAAATGCTATTTTATTATGTTCAAGACTAAATTTTGAGCCAAAACTCATGACATTTGAATGTAAGATTCTACAAATTAGAAATTTTACTTAACTTTTCTTTCAGAATAATGGTTTCCTATGGTGACAGTGAGAGGTCAACTCAACAAGAAGAGCAGTCCTAAAACTTTCTCTGAGTTTTTATTTTGTCGTCTAACAATGGCAGGGTTTTTGTTAAGAAATGTAGTAGGTGGGTCAAGTTGAAAAGTAGGCGGGACTGTCTGTACGCGGACNNNCCCCCCCCCCCCCCCCCCCCCCCCCCCCCCCTTGCCGGAAAATTGCAATTTAAAAAGTCTCTAGATGCAAAATGGTGCAATATACAGCTGTTTGGTCAATGATATTGCCAATCACCCCTTTCTACTGTCCTATTTTTCTTTTTTTCTCCTCAATTTTTTTGTAGTAGCATACCAAGAACCTTGTTCAGGGAATTCGGAAATGGGTTAGGGCATGTTGAGTGATGTCATATTCCTAGTCGGTTTCGTCTTTGCGTAGGGAGTATATGGGGGAAATAAGTAGGCTAGTAAAAAAAGAAACTGATAGCAGCAACTGGTTCATTTGAGCGGGGAAATGACATAAAGCCAGTGATAAACCGGTCTGATTGTGGTTGTGGGTTGCAATAATTTCGAACCATGCGCAATTGTATGTGCGGCGTGTACTTGCGTGGGTAATATCACGGTGAATCCTGATCCATTACATTTTTGTTTCGATTTTTTTCGTCATTTTTTTTTTTTTTTTTACTGAGCGTCGCAAAGTAGCCGGGTCATGTACGTGCAGTAGGTGGGTCATTTGACCCGGGTCCCGGCTACAAACGAAAACCCTGAATGGATGTTACACTTGGCTTTTAAATTTTACACAGCATGCAGGGGATAAGTCATCTGATCATATAAAAGCAAATTTTCTCCCTGCATATAGAATGTTTATATAGCAGTTTCCTATCACCTACGTTTCAATGTTATTCAAGACCGTATGTGTATATAGCAGTTTCCTATCACCTTAGTTTCAATGTTATTCAAGACCATATGTGTATATAGCAGTTTCCTATCACCTTAGTTTCAATGTTATTTCAAGACTGTATCTACATATAGCAGTTTCCTATCACTTTAGTTTCAATGTTATTTCAAGACCGTATATATGTATAGCAGTTTCCTATCACTTTAGTTTCAATGTTATTTCAAGACCATATAGCAGTTTCCTATCACCTTAGTTTCAATGTTATTTCAAGACCGTATGTATATAGCAGTTTCCTTTCACCTTAGTTTCAATGTTATTTCAAGACCGTATGTATATAGCAGTTTCATATCACTTAGTTATAATGTAATTTCAAGACCATTGTTTATATAGCAGTTTCCTCTCACCTTAGTTTCAATGTAATTTCAAGAATGTATGTTTATATAGCAGTTTCCTATCACCTTAGTTTCAATGTAATTTCAAGACCATATGTATATATATATAGCAGTTTCCTATCACTTTATTTTCAATGTTATTTCAAGACCGTATATATAGCAGTTTCCTATCACCTTAGTTTCAATGTTATTTCAAGACCGTATGTATATATGTAGCAGTTTCCTATCACCTTAGTTTCAATGCTAGCAGTTTCCTATCACCTTAGTTTCAATGTTATTTCAAGACCGTATGTATATATGTAGCAGTTTCCTATCACCTTAGTTTCAATGCTAGCAGTTTCCTATCATCTTAGTTTCAATGTTGTTCAAGATCGTATGTATATATAGCAGTTTCCTATCACCTTAATTTCAATCTTATTTCAAGACCGTATACATATATAGCAGTTTCCTATCACCTGAGTTATTTAATGTTATTCAAATCCGTATCTGTATATCAGTTTCCTATCACCTTAATAGTTTTAATGTTATTCAAGACTGTATGTATATACAGCAGTTTCCTATCACCTTAGTTTCAATGTTATTCAAGACCGTATGGGATAGCAGTTTCCTATCACCTTAGTTTCAATGTTATTCAAATCCGTATCTGTATATCAGTTTTCTATCACCTTAGTTTCAATGTTATTCAAGACTGTGTGTATATATAGCAGTTTCCTATCACCTTAGTTTCAAACCCCCGTAGGACCTCTTGCGAGGTCGAACAGGGGTAAACTCCTTTTATTTAGTTTCAATGTTATTTCATGGAGGAGAGTTATCCATCAGATGTTGTAATTTGTTATTCAGCATTCATAACATGTTTCAAGGGAATATCCAGGGAAGCAAAAAATCAAGTACCTCCTCAATGTCACCACTGAAGCTAAGGAATACTTGAAAAAAAATGTTCACAAAAGTAGCAATTCAATGTGAAGAGATATTTCACAACAATCAAAAATGAGTTGAGATGTCTGTTGTAAAGTTTAGGAAACATTCGTAGACATTTTAGCAGATCTTCTTGTAAATTAGTGTCTCCATCAAGTCCCTTTTGAATATTTCAGTCCCAAGACCAAAAACTATGTTTGTTGTCACTTAGAAGCTCTAGAAGCTGCAGAAATGGAAGTCAATGTTGATGTTGTTCCTAAGTTGTGGAAGAAATACTGCAGTTTTCAACAACACATTCCCTATGGTAAGGCTCCTTCTGATATTGTTTATTGATAATGCTCCGTTAGGGACTACTACAGTAGTACAACTTCTGTCTGTTGATTTTTGATATCGGTAGTTACCTCAGTTGTCACAGAAATACAGGGCATGACATCTAGCAAGAAATTGATCATTTATATACTAGTTTTAACTTCAGGTACAATTTGTAGATTTAACTAGGACAACAAACTTGAGTAAAGAAACTGTAAATTACTGGAAGCCAATAATTAGCAGATTTTTATATTTTTTTTATTAACCAAAACATTTTGCTAATTTTTCAAATCGCAAATTAACCTAAAACATTCTTAGAAACATTGCAAAGAAAGGTTCTATTATTAAACATTCCAGACTTGCAGAGAAAGATTTAAAAAAAAGCTTAAATTACTGCTGCACAGACCACACAGATCTCTCAAGTGATTTCTTTTCTTGTCACAAGTTCTGAGTTATCATGGGATTGTCAAGTGGTACCAGCAGAATGATGAAGAGGGAAAACCCTGTGTCACTATGCATGTATTAATCATGCCTTTACTGCATGAACAAAATGATTCCCAAAACGTTAACATTGACTAGTACAGTTAAGAAAGCCAGATCATGAAAGATGCTTGTCATTCAGACAACAAAAAATACAAGTAACTGAACAATGGAAAACTGGCTGGGAAATTTTAACCAATCAAAGAGAAATGTTTGCTGGAATGGGATTCCAACCAGTGACCTTAGGGTCACAAGCTATGCAGCTCTGTCAACTGAGCTATCCAGCCCTTAGATGCTGGTGACGCTACGGCCATTTCTTTGCTTGAGGTGCCACTCGGAAGCCACGGTCCCATGAAATTCCAGTAACCAGGAATCAATTTCCCGGGTTTATCCGATACAATTCTCAAAGCGAAAGGGAAGGGATTTCAAGAGAAATTTGGGCTTTTATATAAGCAATGAACAGCGGAAACAGGCTGGGAAATTATGAATGATGGAAAAGTTGTTAGAGCTCAGGGCCTGTTATCCTAAGGTTACTGGTTCCAATCCCATTCTAGCCAAAGAACAACCTCTCCCCCCTCCCCCTTCCCCCCAAAAACAAAATTTAACATCTATGTAAACTTGCGTTGTTTAAAAAGTCAAATGTTGTTCCTTGAAGCGGCCAGCTAAGAAACTTACCTCACCATAGATATCTTCTTAACAGATTTTCAAAATGCTTGGTGAACTGAAGGGTAACCATGTTCACATTCTGTATGAATGGATGTGCCTAATACCAGCACCGAAGAACGGTCTCAACGACCCTCCCTGTAGTAAAATTTACTGGTTCACGACTCAACCACATCATTGACAAAACTAGTCAATGTGGATTGCATGCAAACAATCTATTAAAGTTTGGTTGTTGGAAATTCAAACAATAAAGTAGCATGAGCTCAATGTGTGAAAATTGTCCGGCTTATCTTTAAAAGCGTGGTCTACCTACCCTTTGTCTTTTTTTTCCATTTTCAAGGTTTTCCAAAATTACTATGTTCTTGTGTACTGATCCTAACTGTGTGAGCATTACAAGGTTAAACAAACTCCTTTTATATAGAAACATGTATCAACACAGGAAATTATTCCAATTTCAATTCATACATGTACAGTATGCAATGATCTAACTAGTACTGCAGGTATACAACTGTTTGAACAGTGTGATGAACTGATGATTATGTATCACATTCTCATGTTTAAGAGTTGTTTCATTGTGAGAGTCTTAGTAGTGAATATATCATCTTGTTGGTCAATCAAAACTATCCTTGGGGTACAATTACCTTCTACAAATATATATATTTTTTTAAATCCAAGCAATTCGAGAATTTCTAAAAATATTGATCTTCTTGGAAAACCAACTTTGCTACAACCTTTACTTGAAAGCCCATTTGAAAGCTATGCTAATAGATCTCTGTTATCCTCAAGTGACCTTTGACCTCCAATCCGGAAAACCACAGCGTATCAAGTACTCTTCCAGTATGGATACTGTACAAGCATTGCGGCAAGCAATTCTGAGACTTGTCATAGCTGCATGTCTTGTTTCCTTGTAAATACTAATGATTCATATACCGAGTCTGCCGACAGTTCAAAGTATGAGGTTAACTAAAGCTGGGCGTACAATTCAAAGTCAGTTAGCTTTTCAGGAGATGAACACTGTTGAGCTCAAAGGACCTTTCAGTTCCAAGATGAACAACTGAGAGAAGACTAATAACAGTACAGCTAGATTTACAGACCACACATATAAATTCAATATAGAGTTTTTACCCTCACTTTTTATAGAACTTACAGTACTTTGCATATACAAGGTAATTTTGAGCAGTGCTGTTGACCTGAAATGACATGTTGACCTCATCTCCACCAAGACAAAGGCAACAAGAACTTAATAATAGGCATTAAATATGCCAAAGTGCCAATTACTTGCAGATTAAACAGTGACCAGGGCAGTAGCCATGGGGTGGGTATGTGGGGGACGGGAGGCCGGGGAGGGGACACTGAGCTCTGTTTTAAGAAAACTTTGCATAATTTACAAAGGCAACGTGTGAGATACAAACAGATCTATGTACATCCATCACGTGGTATATTAGTGTTCATTCCATTTTATATTAGTAAGAAGACAAAAGGCAGCCCTGAATGGCCACGACAGTGACGACATAAATGCTAAGATTTGTATTGAAATTAACTTTTGAAGAAAACATTGAACAATGACCCATGTAAATAGTCTGCACATAGTAGTACTTGTCTTTAGGATATTGAACAGGATTTCAACCAAATGGGACAACAATGCAAGATTATTCTCAATCACAATATCACAAAATATGCAATAAGATTTTGTGTGAAATTGAACGAGCACAGAGCACTGTTGTTAGAACTTGGGATAGTAGGATATACTAGTGTTTACACAGGTCCAAAAATCGGGGAACCGGGTACCCCAGAGCTGTTACCCGTCCGGTATCCGGGAAAAAATTGTTTACCCTCGTGTATCGCGATTTAAAAGAAACTACATATTTGATGCTATAATAAATGAATGATATTCTCCACTGACAATGTTTTCATGTTCAAATACGTAGGCGTAAGATAGGTATAAAACCTTCCTCAATAATTTCTATTGCTTTTGCTTCTTTCATTTACTTGTTAATAACTTCATAAACAGTAAACACCACTACTAACATCGCACTGCCGCAGCTGCTTATGTTTGCTCTCCACCTCTATTGGATCAGACAATATAAATATCAAATAATTTAGCTCTAAAACAGTTTTTACTACTACTATCTTTATGCAGGCCCATTCGTGCAATTCGTGCAATTTGATCGCATTTGGAATAAACGTTTAGTAAAAAGCCATTGCTATTATTATATTTTAGTTATCCCGTCTAAAATCCATTAGTAACAACTCGTAAAATTCCTTGTCAGTCTTTCCTTCTATGAAATAATCGAATGAAAAAATAATAATTGTGAGCATTCTTTCAATTTCTGCCACATGGTAGCCTAACACCACACTAAGTCAATGGGGAAAATCTAGCCTAACCATCTGTTTATTCACTGAAATTGTGACGCAGTTATAAGATGGAATACTTTCATTATTGCTGTTATCTTCGACCACATGGTTGCCTAACACCATACTAAGTCAATGGGGTAATCTACCTTAGAACCATCTGTTTATTAGCTGAAATTGTGACGCATTTATAAGATATCCATGGAATACTTACGTTATTGCTGTTATCTTGGACCACATAGTAGCTTAACACCACACTAAGTCAATGGGAAAAGTCTTGCCTAACCATCGGTTTGCAAAAAAAAAAACACTTTGCGTAGGATTCGGGTAATAAATTAGGAACCGGGTAGTATCGCGTCGGGTGGGTACCCGGATACCCTGTGCAAGCACTAATATATACGTAATTGCATTGTATCATACTGTAGTTGATGTAATGATCGACTCTCTGAGTGCACAAAGCACTAACTGTAGAGTGCAAAATACACACGACAGATTATTACGTCTAACCTACAAATGTTAAAGAATTATCTTTTTCTTCTGGCTGTCCCTCTGCCAACCAGGTCTTACTCTTTGGTTACAGTGTGAACAGCAAATTATTTGGTTGTCTGTGAAATTTAGGAAAGTAACAAAGAATGACCAATAAGTACTGTATACCGTATGGAGAGATATAGTTTGGTGAATAGAACACCATCAGGTTGGGCCAGTAAAAGTCCCTTTTCCAGGGTGGATCATCGGCCTAACACTATTTTGGTTTCATTACAGTATCTCCAAAATTACGGACAGCGATAGCAATTTATCACTAATATACAATGCAGTCTGAATTTGATACATGTAAACAACTTGTCGTCGGGACAAATTCATAAGCTGATATAGATTGGATGAACAGTAGTTTCGTTGTCATGGACCATGGGACATCCGTAAAACATTAGTCCTAACCAACTGTACCTGTTATTTGAGCTCATTTTATTCCCAATGATTTTGAAAATCTGGTCATGAATCCAAAACTGATTATGTTGTATTATAAAGAAAAGGAGGTATACTGTATAGTAATTAGAGTATTTTCAAAGCAAAACTCATTCTGTAGCTGCTAGAATGGCAGTTGTACTGTTGCCTAGCCTAAGTTATAGACACTTGAAGCATATGATCCTGTGTAACCATTTTCCTAAACAGCACATGTGCTATTTCAGCCAACCGTACTGGATAAACGTAATCTATTACTATTTCGGTCTGGGCCTATCTCTAACTATTTATTTTTCATAAATGAGAGATGAAAGCCTCAGTTTTGAGGGATTAAGTTTGTATGTAAGAACATTACTTAACAACACCAACCGATGGATGAGGGTGTTTCTCAGCAATTGACCACTTAATACTGAGGGACATGAAGGTATGCCACGCATCATACTGCAGTCTACAGCAGTGTGAACTGCAGAACAGAACCCAATATTATATCCCCAATGTGTCAACCAGAAAGAGAGTCTGGTTCCTGGTGAGGTTGTAAAGGAACCATGAATCTGGCTAAAGCTTAGGCATATCCTAACTTATTTAACCACTGGCCATAGACCTCACCTATGTAATAATTTATTTTGGCTTACAATAGCACAGAATACATAATGCAAGAGTACAAATCATGCAAACCAACAATTTGTTTTATGGTCTAATCTCACTCAGTCAAACTAAATTGTGTATACCAAGAAACTGTTCAACTCTTACCTTGTGATTAATATGATATATGACACATCAAATCATATCACCAGTGACTAATTCCCTCCCTTCCTGACCTCCCCCCCCCCCCTCATTCCAATGAATTAATATAAGAAAAACATAAATTTTACTTGAAATCGGTCTCCATGACCAGGGTACAACGTACCTGTTTAAAAACGATAAAAACAACCCCAGCTTAAAAATTTGGTACAATATCTATAATCTAACAAGACACGAGTCTGAACACATATACACAATATTTCTTGGCTGAATTTTGCCACTGACTATTCCCGGTAAACACCCTACTTTCTCTACTCTCTTTATAAAGGCAAGACAAAAAATATCACCAAGAAAGTCTGAAGATATGTTATTAAATTTCTACCCAACCACTGCAAACTCTGAATGGTACTGACTTGCAAAAATGTTTTGGCGATGTCAACATTAGACTTTGGGAGCAAAAAGTATTGGAGAAACTACCTGGCTTACAGTAACTTGGGCTGAAACTAATGTTCCCCATACTTCACTATGCCTGCACATCGCTTAAAGGCCCTAGGCTTAAAGGGTGTGAAGACTCGCGCACAAAGAAACGTCTCATGCCGGTAATCTGACCTTGTTTCGAATGAGGTGTCTCAGAAGTGTTAGACACCACCATCGATCCCAGAAAATACACACACAGCCTGCTACCGTCGGTAATTAGACACTAGTGTACAGTCAATACATACAGCTACGGTCACTACCCACAACACAGTGTACATAGCAGAGATGGACATCGAAGGTCTAGATAAAAGATAACAAGGTACCACATTACTCTCTGCATATTGTAGCGACAAGAAGAAAACTTCACTTGCAAGCAACGGAAAGTTAACTTTTTCAGAGCGCGGCACGCGGTTTGGGGCGAGTCTTCAATGCCTTTAATCATATGGCCAACCACAGTTTAAGTTAACAACTGGTAGACGTTGCAGCTGGCCTTTTGCTTTCTAACATTAATTGTGAAACTGTAATGTAATGCTAGTCTGTAGCCCAGTTATATGTCCAACATTACACTAGCTTTTGAATACTGTTATTACGTTAACTTGTACTTAAGTTGTTTCATTTCATTTCATTATATATTTGATCCAATCACAAGAACAGTATACAAACAACAAAGTATGAAAACACAAAGCGGATCAGGATGTACAAAAGGAAACCAAATTCCTATAGCCTGGAGGCCTGTACACCCTAACAATAAGAGACTTGGAACTAAAATAAAATATATAATATTCACAAATTAAGCCATAAGAAATATAAGAATTAAAATTGACAAATTACACATGTGATAAAGCTAAGAAATGTTCCTAAATATTGCACACAAATGACTAGTACCAAATCCTAGGAAATTGGTTCAAAAAATTCATTTTCAAAACATTTGTTCTTGCAAAAGCATGATTAAAAAGTAAATTCTCAGTGTGGCGGGAATTTACAGTGATGTTTTCAATAGCAGGACAAGAAAATTTACCAAAAAGGCACTTTGTAACAAAAAGAACCATGAGAAGTTTATAACGATAAGTAAAAGAATACCAACCAAGAATACTTAAAGGAGCACTTTACTCCATTTCCTGTCTCCTTTGTCCTAAAATAAAACGAGATGCACTCCTCTCGACCCCCCCCCCCAGTCTACCTTAATGAGTCAGATTCTGGGGTACCCTGGCAGGTCAACCGTAATCTAAAACAGGGAACCAATAAGTTAAGGGCTTTAGCAGAAACATAATCAATGTGACTGTTCCATTTAAGTTGACTATCATTGAGTATCAAAGATAATACCAATTTGTGAGTGTGAACATTGTCCAGCAGACTTCCATGAAGGACATAGTGGGGAGCTGTTTTTTTCTTCTTCTTTGTAAGCCGCATTAATTTACTCTTTGATGCATTAATACTCATTTTGTTAAGAGTTCACCAAAGCTTAATTTGATTAATATCATACTGTAATGTAAGCTAAGACAGGCCCAGGATTTGGCAAGTACTTCAGTTTTAACTTTTACTTGTGTAAACTTTAGACTTAGGCCTAACACTAGTAACAGTACACATAGAACTACACCATAGTCATATATACCTACCCTAGTAAATATATTGTAAGTATTTACCGCCTCTTAAAAGTTTATTCATTATACTTGCCTTCGTCCAAGTAAGGATGTAGCCTAACGTTGGGCCTATACCCTTGCTTGAATGTAACTCTCGAACGTAGCCTTGGCGCCGCTGAACACAAAAGTAGGATAGGCCTGTTCACAGTGTTGTTAGGCCAGACGTTAGGCTATTCCTTTGGTTTGTTTTCTTCTTTGGAGATTATTTCGATAAAAACGTTTCTTGTGATAAGGCGCCGTTAAAATTTTGTTATGATACATTGTAATGTGTCAAGAACGACTTATATTTGAGACGTGAACTACCATTTCGGCCATGACAACTGCCTGCACTCTGTCAATGTGATATGTTCCGATCATATATTCATTTATGCACTGTGTCAATAATTGCAATCGTACCACTTATTATGAAACTCTGCGCATGACCTTGCATGCATGTACATGGCCAGTTAGTGCTATGGTAACGTTAGATGCTGTCCGTGTAGATATATAGTCTATTCTTTTTATAGTCGATGACGTTCACCCTATATATAGCCTTCAACGCCCCAGACTAGCCATCAGTGACCGTTGTTAGCTGCCCAGCCAACGTGTGCTTTATGGCGGGCCACCAGTCTCAAATCGTGGGAAATCGACTTATACCGATTTAAATCGACATATACCAATTTCCTTCGACTTATATCAGTTTCCAGCAGCTTAAATTGACTTCTACCGATTAAATCGACATATACTAGTTTAATTCGACATATCATCGATTTAAATCGACATATACCAGTTTAATTCTACATATCATCGATTTAAATCGACATATACCAATTTAAATCGATGATAAGTAAAAAATAAATCGGTATATGTCAATTTAAATCGACATATACCAGTTTAAATCGATGATATGTCGATTTAAATCGGTAGAAGTCAATTTAAGCTGCTGGAAACTGGTATATGTTGATTTAAATCGGTATATGTCGATTCCCCACGATTTGAGACTGATGGCCCGCCATAGGGCTTGGGTGCAGTGGCGGAGCGTCCATACAGTCAGGGGGCGGATGCCCCCCCCCCTGACGGACTCAAATGGACTGCTGGCGCCCTTTTCAGCTTTCTACCACTTTTTACTTATTCGCAATTATTGACTTTTTTATTGAGCTCTCATCTACCTATTGACATTTGTCACATTTTGTTGGTGCAATTTTCTGACAAAATGCTCTAATGGCGGAACACCCATATAAACTTCCGATGACGTTTATCTGCAAATTAGCAAGGCCCGGAAAGGGTCATTTCCGGCGATCTAGGGAGTATATCTTTACTCAAAAATTTTCGGTACGCTCCGCGCCAACCTGTGGTGGCGCTCCGCTTAGATAGTGTCGAAAGCGCCCCTATAGACCATTCTCGCCCCCCTGACCAATACCCCGTATAGCTCCGCCACTGCTTGGGTGTAAAGGAATTGGTCGGAAATAGTGCATGGGAAATGCATGGGAAAAAAACATTAACATGCCAAAGTGCCAATTACTTTCAGCTTAAACAGCTTACGTAACTGTGACCAGGGTGGTAGCAATGGGTTGGATATATGTGCGGGACGGGAGGGGACACTTTTCTCCCCTACCCCACAAGGATTTTAGACTTCCTTTGAAATAGCTTATCTTAAAAACACACGCAAGTTAAAATGAATGCTAGCTTGTACTATATACGCATTTAAAATGCATCAACTCGGCCCTCTTACCGAAACAAATATTTCTCAAATTCCCCCCCCCCCCCTCACACTCCGGGCCCATACAAACCCCTGCTACTAGCCTGTCTTTGAAGCTATGACGGCATGGGGATATCCCGTGGAGCAGCTGCGAAAGTGAGGGTCACATATAATTATACGGTAATTCAACATACCCGTGGCTTATTCGAATTTAACAATCTTTAACACGTACCCCCCCCCCTCCTCCCTCCTAATAGACATTCTGAGGATATGACAAGATACCTATAGTAACACGCACATTGTATTAGACAGTATGTAGTTATAATAATGGAAACAATAGCATCATTGTTCATCAAAATCCTCTTAACTAAAGAAAACAAGTCTAAGGGGGGTGGGGGCTTTCCTTAAACCGCTCCCAAGACGGACATCAGTCAACATTAGTGCCCCCTCCTGCTGGCTTAGCATATAGTCTCAGCGGTGTTTGGGCGCGGTTCCTCATTTAATTAACGTTATAAATGAAATCCGTAATTCTTATTTCAACCCAGTTGAGAAGTTTTATTTTGCATCGGGGGTTTAGCAAAAGATAATAAAACATTAATAACTACTAATCTCATAGCACAATGTTTGAGCTTCTGTTATGAGATACACGAGTCATTAAGAGCCTGATAGGTATGTATCGCCTACACGACTCAGTGACAGAACCTGGGGGGGGGGGATTTGATATTGTGTCCCCAACCTTCAGAAAGTGGAGGAACATGTCCCCTGCCCCCATGATGACGCCCCTGCTAATGCGCTGATCCAGGGGTACGGGCAGGCGCGTAGCCAAGGGGGGGGGGGCGAAGGGGGCAGCCGCCCCCCCCCCC
>JAIPMN010000058.1:0-25179 GCA_020650975.1 Apostichopus californicus | reverse complement strand
CCCCCCCCCCCCCCCTGCGGCTGTACATGTCGTATGGTATTGTGGATTGCGCAATGTACCTTTCAAGTTTTAACGATCATTTTTTGAACACGAACTGTGCTCAATGTGTTTGAAAAGATTTTCTACATATCCTGTACTGTTTAATTGAAGTTAAATAATAAGAACTACACAAAGAGGATAAACACGTTGGATATAACAATTTATTTTGAACTGCATCTCGTTATTTGAGTGTGTACTTCTCACAACTGCTAACATTGGCCACCAAGGTCAGTTCAATACTACAAGGTCACCTAACTGATTCACGCATATAAGGACTGCATAGCCTAATGTTAGGCCTAGCTATCCACCCTCAAGCACTGGTATATGGCGTATGCCGATCGTAGAGCGACAATATCGTGTATCAGAGAAGCTTTCCCTTGTTGCAATTTACTTTCATATTGCAAAAAGAACAGTAAATAGGAGAAACCAAAGTCAACAAATGATGGATGGAAGCTTTAACTTTGTTTTTTTCCAGTTTTTGCAATTCACATTTCGGTTTTGTTCGGTTTTTTAGGTTTTTCGGTTTTCTTAAAATAAAAAATAGTACCGAAATTCGGTCGGAAAAAACCGGTTTCGGTACTAAAACCGGTTTACCGTGCAAGCCTACGTCCCAGTGAACTTTCCCTCAGATAACAACAATTTTGAACAGAAGGCAGGATTGGCTGTTTGATAAGTTTACAACCTTGTTATCTTCCCTGGGAAGTGTTTTATTTAATACCTGCTGGTACAATTTCATCTACTGTACTGTAGGTGATGTACGCACTCAGCGTACCCCTGCAGTTGCTTTGCTAGTCTCCCACTATGCTACAAAATCCACCATTTAGTAATAAAAATAACAGAATATTGCGGTTGATCAAACTTATTTCTAATCATAACAAAGGTAATGAAAGCAATTTATGGAAACTGCCATTCATCCCTTTATATTGTCTAAGAATAATTTGCAGTGTTGCCAAAAAATTTGGAAGTAGAGAAAAATTGCCTTATATAGTCTATGGAAAAGAAGTGGCAAAAAGGATGAGGAGAGAACAGACGATCAAAGTATGAAGATAAATGACACCCCCCCCATCCTGCCCTATCCCACCCCACCATCTACCCACAACAGTACAAACCATGCAGGCTACAGATACCCGGCCTAATTTGCATATAAATGCTCTTGTTATTTTTTAGTCCGCCATTTAACATTCACTCAACTTCATTCAATTTCTTGAATATGCATATATATTCAGAGAAATAGAACATTATTTTAACTTTCTGGGACACAAAAGCTTGCTGCATTGACCTAAAGAATTTCTAACAAATTGTAGCAGCAACCTTGTTGTTTGTAACCACATGGATCTCCCATAGTTACAATGAGCAAGTATATTTAATACGCAATTACTGTACATGTGTTTACAAATATATGTTGGTGTGATCACCTATTGTTACAATGTAGCTTTCGCAAGATCCAGCTTCCGAGAGAAATTAAATTATGACAGATATGAAATAATGAAACTAACTTATATTACAACTAGGTGACCAATGGTGATTCTTGAAAATCAGAAAATGGATAAATGCAATCTTGTCAAGGTCTCCCTCTGTCAACTCACTAATCAAATTTAAAAAAAAATTCATATCTCGTTAGCTTTACTATTCAATTTTACCGTCAAATGATCAGGAGAGTTTGTCTTACATTATGATTTGCTTGTTTGGATTTCTGTAAGGTTAATTACCAAAGCACCTTGTCGATGAATGTGTCACGAATGAATGGATTCAATGCTTGAAGTTTTGAGTTGTTTCTACGAAGTGGAAAAACCGTCAAAATTTACTGTAGCTAGTTGATCAGTAACTCTCTAAGTATTAAATAACATCGGCCTGGACGCTATCCGGGCAGTCATTTTACGATGCAAATCAGCTACATATATGCAGGTGGGAGGTTGAATGGCTTATTACTTATAAAGAGTTCCTGTAGGGACGGAGGCAATATCCAATGTACAGGTTTTAGTACATTTTGGAATTTTTTACAATTTGGGAGACCATTGCAGATTGGAAAAATGAGTATTTCATTGCGTCCAGTGCCTCCGCATTTATCCACTCCACCCTAACACTCAGTACTGTATGTTTGGAAACAGCACTGTAGACTAGCAATCAAAATGCTAACAACTGCTTGCAGTGAAATATGTACATTGTCAAATATGCTAGAACAGAAGTACAGTACTTAGCAAACTGGTCACCTTAATAGCTCAAATTGGGACAAGCACATTTCACCCAGGTTTCTCATAACCTCTGTCCATATTGATTTTGAGGTTAAATTGTCAGTTTCACCACTTTCAGTGTCTTGGAATATTAGTAAAGATAGTCAGAGCAACCAGGAAAGTATTTTGAATGGTTATAGCAAATTTTATGTAGTTTTTGGCAAGTTTCATCTTGCTTAAATGTTTAGGAACATTAATATTAACATTTGATAAAAGGAATGTGATGTACATCATCGATTTCTCTGTACCTTTATAGGCAAACCCTGATTTGATATGATTAGACCAGTCAATGCAAAATATATATCAAGCTAATTTTGGCAAGCAGTTGCTGTTACTGTACAAGTTTCACATAATTAGTATTATTTTATTCCACCATTGATCTTTTCTCTTCTGGCGATGTTATAGTAACCATTTTTTTGCCATTTTTGAAGCAACTTCTAAACATTAAGTATATTTTTGCAATATTCAAGCAATAATTATTCAGGCATATCCTCCCATCTCAATAGTGTTAGTGCATTGTGATGAAATGTCTGCCTGAATTCGTAACGTTACTGTAGATGAAGACATTGTTTCAGAAACTGAATGTTAAAAATTTCATTAAGAACATGAGGCCAGCTAAATGAGATTCATTGGAATGAAGACAAAACCGTGGCAAGTGTCACTACTGATTCTGTCGCAGTACTGTAAACGACCATCACGTTATCCTTAAACTCTGAACCAAAGTTTATTGACCAAAAAAGCAGCAAAGGAAACTGTAAGAAAAGAAGATATATCATTAATGAAATCTGAGTGAAATGTAATTTGCTGTAGCTTCGTCAGCTACGAGTAGTTTGAGAGACTGCTAATGTTGTTTTCATTGGTCGACTACAACTTTGCCGTAATAATGAATCAGATGTTATCACTATGAGTCATCGACCAATCACGATCGTCGATCTATGATGTGGCGGCTGAAAGCAGAACTTGATAATAATCAATCACCGTGAGGGGAACGACCATGATTAATGCATTTAGTCAGAAACATAATTAAAACTCTTTGGACTAATCAGATCAAAAAGGTGCTCACTGTGAAATTGAAAATGACCTTTGCAGCAATCTGTTGCACATGTCTGTGATATCTTTTAATAGGAATGACACGAATGATAAACGCTCTACTCTGTTCTCTGAATCATGAGCTACAGTACGGTGGTTTCAGGGAATAATTTTCTCCGGCATCGCATAGCAGAGTGCTATGCAAGATGGTCAAATTGATGTGCCAAGTTTAAAGATGTGGCGCAGGTTGTTGTACGTGGGAATCGTAACAGATAAAACTTTAGAAGCCTTCAAATCTGCACCACAAAATTTGAACATTATATTATACATTATTCCTTGTGTTTTGGCTGACTATAGTCGAGTTGCAAGCAACCGACAGCCCCCCCCCCAAATCAATTGTTTACAAGGGGAGAGAGACATAAAAGGATTTGATCTCATCTTGCTTTTTACTCTCACAGGCCTATGTCTAAAGTATGTCATAACTATAATGAATGCAGAGTCAAAGTTACTAAATTCCAATTTTCAAGATATAGCCTACCATTAATATGCAAATTATCTGAAATATTGCTCCCGTAATATTTCTAAGTCGATGGTGAAGGAGACTATTTACACCAGACCAACTTGATATTGGTTTATAACCATTGTTTAGTAGACTCAACCAAAATCTGTTAATTTCATTGCAGACCCTCCATTAATTATATCCAACTGTATTCGTCCTTGGCTATATAGTAAACATTTTGTTTGGCCTTACAATGTGTGATATGACACTAAGTACATATGACAAGTGTTTGGTCATATGACATTGCCAAGAACAAGTGGACTAGTTAAAGGGACACATTCTGGTGGCTGAAGTTAATTGCTTTATAAAGTATTTTCAGAATTCCTGCATCCTTAGGTCCAGATCACACCCTCACATTTTGTACGGCAAAGATACAAATTTTGTCAAAATTGGTGATACTTTGTGAATACAGCTGAAAATATGTTACTTCTTGCTCTTTGTGATACTACAATATTTGTAATATTAACTTACGTGTTCACAGAGGGAAAAAAATCAAATTCTACGAAAAGTTGCGTTTTCATGAAATGCCAAAGTACAGGAAACCTCTGTATAGCTAAGCATACAGTACATTCCAAATTTATTAAGTTCAAGGCTAAATCAACAAGAAGATTATGATAGGAAATAAAGCTACTGTATTCAAGAACAATGCTGGTATGATATCATTCTAGAAAAGAAAGAAATTTATGCTGCTTTTGCCAGATGTGAAGTATCAAATTGGCTAAATTTGTCAAATGCTGGAAAATTTGTCAAATATCGCACACACAAAAAAGAGGAAGAAAAAAGACAGAGGCAAGATAGGGAGGAGGCTGTTTTAAACTGCTGCCACCCCCAGACTCATGGCAGCAAACATGTCATTATCAATGACCATTTCAGGAATGTGAAAGGAAATTTACTTTGTCATTTTTGGGAAGCCAGGGAGGTTTACAGTATACACCTAGACCCGTTAATGTGTGGTCGTTCATTAGTTATCATGCTTCATTCCGTCCGGAAAGAAATCAATGCACCTCTGTGGACTTGTGCTTTGGCGTCATCCAGGGAACAACGAATATCGTAAATGTTTGAAGGAAAGAGGCTACTTAATATCTGCTTCGGATGAAATTGAATACGAGAGGTTACTAGCAAAAACAAAGCTATTCAATTGAAGAGACCGGGGAAGTAGTAACAGTGCATTAAATGGATTCTTTATTCATTTGACACGAGTTGTTTGTGATTGAAAGAAACAAGCCTATAACTGTGGGGAAATAAACGGGCCCACAGAAGGGTATTTATTATTCAGACTGGAGCATCTCTATATCTGAGAGAGGCGGAGATAATTGGAAAACATAAATTGGTGTCGAGAAGATTTTGAGTATTGTCATTCCATTCCGTGCAATATATATAATAGAAGCATTGAATAAGGAAACATCTTGTTCTTGTTTATTTAAGTGTAATTCTGTATGTTGTTTACTTTACTACAGAATATCTTCTGTAAGCAAATTAATTTTAATTTTTCAGTTCAATGTCCACTGAGATGATTTTAGAGAAAACCCATTCAATTTCAATTTATGTGAAGAAATTTCTGGCGTTACACGATTCTCTACTATACAGTACTGGTAATGTAGAAAACCATTTTGTATGGTTATGGTTTGTTAACCTGAAAAATACATAAAAATATTTTGTCTTCTTCTTTCTTTTAGGCATGGGTGTCAGAAATCCATGAATATGCAAAAGATGATGTAGTAGTGATGTTGCTAGGCAACAAATGCGACATGACGTCAGAACGTTGCGTGAAGAGAGAGGAGGCAGAGAAACTAGCAAAGGTAAACAATATGGCTGACGGGAGGAATAGGTGTGAAAATAAAAACAAACAAAATATAAAAAGTATTCAAACTAAAAGTATTGCATACCTCAGATGAAGAATAACAGATCGTTTAACAGGGAACCTAACAGCAGATGTAAAGTGCTTTAATACAATTGCCGTTTGGTACCAATTATGCTACACTTTATCAAATGTTAAAATGACCTTCAAAGGATCCAATTAGCTCCATTTCTCAGCAGAGGCATACAGTAAGTAGACTTTGCAATCTGGGGGGGGGGGGGAGCATTGTGGGCCACAGCAATTTTGCAGGGGGAATTGCCAGTTACCACCAAATGCAAAGCACGATTACTAGGCATGGGGTCCAGGGCCCAGCATAGGGGGCCTAGTGGGTTTAATGGCAAAGCTCGGGGCCCTACGGGCAAAATCCCTAGAAACTCCTGGGTCTTAGAGTATTTGTGATTTATAAAAATCATCATCCTAAAGTATTTTCATAGACTACAAGTTTAAAAACAAAGTGTGAGCAAAGAGCAGTTGAGTTCTTCCATTCCCGATTGTTCTCATGAACCAACTGGAATAACTTTGATATGAACTAATTAATAAAGGAAATTTAGCCCTGCCAGATACAGTCAAACTAGAGAGGTAGGTCACAGAGTTTATGAATGCCATAATTTTTCTGCGTTGACAATGTTAAGAATTAGTGCATTTTACGAAATCGCCATTGAGAATGCAACGCCACTGTTTGTCAGGTCAATGATACAGGCAAACTTGTTTACATTGCTGACATTGCTTGGTACAGATTCACCTCACAGTCTGCTTTCGCACAAACAACACAGATAAAAAGCCCCAAAGAGAACCTTTGCTGAACATGTAAATGACAAGTAAGAATGTTTAGTTTAAGCTCTTCAAATTGAATTGTTAGGTCACACCTACAGGAGGTGTTTATGAAATTGACAGCAAAGGTTTCTGAGATTGTGTGTTTAAATGCTATGTCAACCCTTCGTCCAGTTTATGTCAATTTTATCTAAAATTTTGCTCGGCCAGTCTTTAGCCCATTATACATATGTTGTTTATAAGTACGGCACTCAGTCAATCCCATTGGATTGTCAACAGGTTGCATTATATTTAATAAACAAGATATATTTTGTCTACACAGGACAACAAGATCCCATACATGGAAACCAGTGCTAAGAGTGGCCTCAATGTGGACTTGGCATTTCTAGCTGTGGCAAAGTGAGTATTTTATATGAATTGTTGGCAGCTGACAAATAAATACCATCTCTCACACCCCCCCCCCTCCCCCTTCACCTATCATATCATACCCTTCTCCCCTTCAGAGAAATATGATATTAATATACCAAACTATTTCTAACCATGTAGCCTCCTCTTCCTGTCACCTCACAAGTGGATTAATGGCATCATTTATCATTTCTGAAGTCAACTTAGGAACTAGGAATTTTATGATAGCCCAGTAAATAACTGACATGGTTTAGTTGCTGCTATGGGATTTTGTTTATATGTATACCCCCTCATGCACATCCAATGGCATTGCCAAAGAGCATACTGTACAGAGCTACTGTATACAGATTGAACGCGTTGTTTTAGAAGAAGAAGCTCTCTCTGCAGGCAACGAGGAATTCCTAGATTTCTATTAATTTGTTGCACAGCCAACTGTACCAGCACTTCTTGAAAAAATGTCATGAAAGGTTTGAAGCTCTCAGAAATACTGCTGGCTGACATTGCCTGTGGAGTTTGAAATCATTTCAAATGTCCCAAGTGTCTTACAGAGTTACAGCAGAAGCTAAAAATATAGAAAGAAAACCTCTGAGACTAGCTCTGTGTGGGAAGGTGTATGCATGTGTGAAACCTGAGAGAATAGATACACATCTATATATACAACAATATATATACAAAATATATATACAGCATAACAATATGAACATGAAATTTCCCCCGGAAAATCTGTTTATTTATTTTACTTAATAATAATAATAATGTTCGATTTATATAGCGCTTTATACCAGCGATAGGTCTCAAAGCGCTTTACAGACGTTATATTACCCCTGGTCAATGATAACCTGTCCCAGAGACAATCCCTCCACTTACGTAGCAGATATGTGATTACATAATAGAAAAGAATTTACTGATTATGCTGAAGCGGTTCCATGTGTGCGGTATGTGTGCTTAGAGAGTGTTCATACACACTTAGTGTTGGTTATGTTTTATGAGTTCTTCCGTAGGACAGGATGGTGCTGTGTTTATACAATGAATCTCCATGAAACGTTGAATATACAGCAAAAATGTGGAAGAATTCTTATGCAGTGGAAATATTGAGGTATAATTCAAAAAATGGTTGTTTGTGCCTTGAAGTGTGTGGTGTTTTTGTTTTATTGAGTACAAGATCCCTGTTGTTTTCTGCAGAGGTCATTTCAGGTCACCAGAGGTCAAAGTGTGAAATCCTTTAACTAAATCACAATAGCCTATTTAAAAGAGTAAAGCTTGGATGAACCTTACACTTTTTCTTTCTCTCTCAAAATTATCTAGGTAGTTGAATAATGACATGAGAATGAAGGACACTTGTAACCTGGTCTAAAGGCTTGTGATTCGGCGAAAAGCATGTTTTTCTTTTTGTGTTTGGCAAAGAGATGGAAGCTCGAGTGGGATGGATGTGTTAACGATGTGAAAAGGATTGAGTTAACAACAACAGAGAAATAAACTACACCACTGCAACCTTGAGAATATCATAGAAATAGAATACACAAGCATTGTAACTGTCTTTATTGCTAATAGCATAGATAATGAAATGATGTAAACCTGAAGTAGCGTTGTTAATTGATATTTGTTAATTGATATTTGTTTTCTACATTCTCTCAAAGGGATCTTCAAATGAAGAAGACTAGGCGGCCGAATGACCCGAAATTCAGCGTATTGGAATTTGTGGACCAGCAGAAACAGGTGCCATCCAAATGTTGTTGATTTGAGATGGAAATTTGAGATGAATTCAACCGGTAAAAATTGGTAGGCAGACCTATATTTGTGACATGAAGTACAGAACATCACTGGAGTAGAATGTGGCTGAAATGGAGGAAGAATTGTGCATTTATGTGCAGCAAAAAAAAGCAAGAATTTATGAGGAGACAAAAAGGAGAGAGAGATTTTATGGTTTGTTAGTTTTTATCACTTTGGTGCAAATATTGCTTTCGTCCAAGTGATTCGAGACGTCGTTGCAGGTGACGAGACGAAAAAATTCGACAAATTATATTTGACATTACAAACCGTGGTTGATTTTGGGATGTTTATATGATTGCATGTAAATATATATATATATGAAATATTAAAAAAATTATGTGAAAAGTGGCTTTTTTTTTCGTGGGTTTACCGACATCATCTTGACTGTACCATGGACTATATCTCTATCATATTATTTATCGGGTTTGCTTGATCTTTTGATTTTATTGATTTAGAAAGTGGCGTTTATCGTATATTGCAAGATATACGATCCAGCTTGGGTGTTTGATTGACTGTTTCATTGGAAGTTTGTTTTTCTGGGGTTGGGTAAGGTGGGGAGTGGGGTGGCAGGGCAGGCAGGTTAGCAGGGATGTTGGTTGTATGTTGTGGAATTGTTGTTTCTTTAAGAAGAATTAAACCCCTCCATACTATAGGTACCATTTGACCTTGTAAGCTTAGAGAAAGGCAAATTGCCATAAGTTCATTGAATCTTTAACAATTACTAGCTGAGATTACAACTCTTTTAGTCAGAGAAAAAGCCTTTAAATAAAGCTATGTGAGTCTGTCAGTATTCTGAGAGAAACCCTAACAAGCCTTAGTCAATGGTTTCACTGAGTTGTCACAATGAGGAGATCTCCAGATGTTGTTACCATACGTTGCTAGATACCAGGTAGTAGATACCAGGTAGTAGTTACTTTACCTAATTGGTCAGTTTAGTAGATACCTTTACAAATCTAGCAGATGCCAGAGCACTAGAAGCAAGAGATACCTAAGTGAAGAAAAATCATGAAAAAGATAGATTGCCAGAGTTTTCAGCTAGTAGATATATTGCCAGAGTGTTCTGCTAGTAGACTCCTTGCCAGAGTGGTCAGCTAGTAGATTTCTTGCCAGAGTGATTAGGGGAGTAGATAAATTTCCAGGGGTTAGCTAGTAGATATGTTTCCAGAGTGGTTAGCTATATAGTAGATAAATTGCCAGAATGATCAGCTAGTCAATCTATTGCCAGAGTGGTCAGCTAGTAGATTCCTTGCCAGAGTGGTCAGCTAGTAGATTCCTTGCCAGAGTGATTAGGGAGTAGATAAATTGCCAGAGTGGTCAGCTAGTAGATAAATTGCCAGAGTGGTCAGCTAGTACATTCCTTGCCAGAGAGTTCAGCTAGTAGATATATTGCCAGAGTGGTCAGCTAGTAGATATCCTTGCAAGAGTGATTAGGGAGTAGATAAATTGCCAGTGGTTAGCTAGTAGATATTTTGCCAGAGAGTTCAGCTAGTAGATATATTGCCAGAGTGGTCAGCTAGTAGATTCCTTGCCAGAGTGATTAGGGAGTAGATAAATTGCCAGAGTGGTCAGCTAGTAGATTCCTTGCCAGAGTGGTCAGCTAGTAGATAGATTGCCAGAATGGTCAGCTAGTACTTTCTTTGCCAGAGAGTTCAGCTAGTAGATATATTGCCAGAGTGGTCAGCTAGTAGATACCCTAAGGCAGTACTCAGCCAGCCTGTCTAGATGGCACTACTCAGTGAAAGAGTCAGGTGGGAGATTATTAATAAATTACTCCCTAGTTTTAAGCCTAGCCAGAATCACCAGCAGGATTAAGCTTATTCCCATCAGAGCAGTTGTTATCAGGTGGTACCTACATTGTTAGAATTTTCAGCTACTAGATACTGTGTAAAATTTCTCTACCAGTAGATACCTTGTTAAATTTGTATTGGCTCAGTAGTAAGCCATAGCACACTATTGGAGAGTGGTCAGCTGTTGGCATTATTACTAGAATGGTCAGAAGGTTTGATACCTTGCTAGACAGGTCATAGTGTACACCTTGGCCACAGTACTAGGCCATAATCCATGTGTCGTGGAGAATGATCAAGTTCACCTTTATTTCCAGATCAACTATATAATATATAATATATATTAAACATATATTATTATATTATATATGTAAAATTGATATATTCTATCGACTATTAAACAATCTACTTTTGCCAAAGTACTAAGCTGTTGCAACTCTACTTACCTTCATTGCCAGCCAACAGTACTACTAATGTAAATCCTACACCGGTCACTATTTACATAATTGACCAATCAATTCTGATGATGCCTAATGTAATGCATGAATATTCCTTCCTTCCCTTCTTCTATGACCGTATCTAAATTCAAAGTTATTCCATTTACGACAATGGTAACCTTGTTGTACGTTCTACGATATATGTGTTGTTTATAGATCAGTTCAGAGGTAGAACCAGCCGAGGTATTTAATGCAGATAAGAGGAGTACATCCATTATACCCTTCAGATGTTAATTCACGATAGCTGTATGATAGCTGTATGTAGGAATGCAAGTTAGATCACCCTTTGACGTTAATTCACGAAAGCTGTATGTAGGAACTCAAGTTATATCACCAGTGCAGTGACTGGTTCTGCTTCGGTTTAACCGTGTGTAGCTACGAAGACTGTTAATTTGTTGTTGTGACATTTGTTACACATGATTCTTGATGAATGCCTTTAATCCATCCAATATGTTTAATATTAATGCATTTAAGATTGTTGAATCTTCGTGGAATTAGGTTACATGGCACTATTTAAAAAAAAAAATATCCGCCGAGATGCAATGCTGCTAATGTCCATGCTTAAGAATTGCTTGTACATTGGCATCTAGCTATGCTGTTAAGTTTACAGTATGCCAGACCTCAAATGGTAATACACCTCTGCTGGTAGCAACTTTACAAAACCAAATCAATACCAAATTTATAAATAGAGACAATGGGTAAGCAAATAAACAATGAGTGGAAAGCAAGCAGTCGAAAAACAAATTATAATTTAATCAACCTTGAAAAAAATTATTCTGTTTTCAGGTTTGTTTTTTTTTGCTTCCAGGAGAATGAAGCAGGTTTTTGATGGTATTTGTCATCTGTTAAGAGATTATGGTAAACAATTCCAGTTGCTAGGGGATGTTGATTAATCATTTTCAGTTGCTAGGGGATGTTGATAAATAATTTTCCTTTCTGTCATATTCATAATAGTTTTCAGTTTTTAAAGGGATAGTGAAAATAGTTCACAATTGCTAGGATTTTTTTCTTTTTTTAATTCAGTATTCAATTGCTAGGGGATATTAGTAATAATGATAATAAGTAGCTTCTAACAGATATTATTTGATAATAGTTTTCAGCTGCTAGGTGATAATGATAATAGTTTTCAGTTGCTAAGGGATGGTAAATCAAGCAAATCAATTCAAATGTTTTTTATCTAACTTACACTGTCATCATCATTTCTTAGTTACATGAAAAACAGTATAAATAATTTGTTTTCATTTAGATGTTGCTTGACTGGGTCTCCAGGGGTTAATTAATTTTATCCTTTTTTAGTGTCATTTCAGTATTTCTCAGTCAATGTTAACTTCATTCCTATTCTGTTCTCTTCTATCTTCATGTACTTATGTCTGGTCATTCACATGTTTCTACAGATTTTGTGTGTTTAATATGCCGGGTTCCCATGCTCATGAAAAAAAGAACTAAACACCATGGAAATTGAAAAAGCAGATTCTAGGCTTGGAAATGTCATGTTATAAGAGTAAAAATGTCATGCAGAACGGAATGACTTTCTCAGTTTTTTTGCAACCCGTGTCCTTTTCTTTCTCCAAAAATGTACCCAAATCTCGTTTTCTATGTATCAGTTCATGGAATTTCTTATTTAGAATGAGTAAACTGATAGGGTTATATTTTCAAGAGAGTATGGGAACCCTGATGTGTTTGTTTTATGTTTGTCAGATGAAAGGGTAAAATTTTCATTAGTAGAAATCAAATTAAAAACACTAAATAGCTCTAGTGTATTTATTGTTTAATAATGTTAGCTACTGAAGCTTTTACAACCACAAAAATAGACGTCTCTTTGTTTTTCAGTATTAGTGGTTTGTTTCTAACTCACCCCCAACCACCCCCCCCCCCTCCCCTTGCACACCTCCCACTCTACAAAGCTGACATCGTCGTCATGGCTTTAATACTGCAAAATCTATCCCAGAACTGAAGGTTGTAGTAGTTTCATATTGTGTATGTAATGTTATGCGGAAGAATCCAGGCCTAAGCTTTTCTAAGTTGCAGGTCACTTTTGGTTGCTATGGAAATACAGAAGAGATCGACCTAGTTACATTCTGTGAGATGTACAGTAATATATTATACAATCATACCCCCGGGATGATGTCAAAATGCTTGGGATGATGTCGGGTGATTGTAATGTGCATATGTCGAAGAGGGCTTCTAAATGTCAGCATTTTCACTGACAACTTTGGCTGCTGTTTATAGCGATTGTCCCAAAGTTGAGTGAGTCACAATATCAAAGTGGTGGTCTAATTTAGACAATCATGACATTGTTAGCACAAATGTTTTGTTTTGGGGAAGTAAATTATTGTTATCGAGATATTGGAGTTATTTATAGAAAAGCGGTGGACTCCAGCTTTGATGTTATTAAAGTAGCCTATCTTGTAAACATTTATCACAGGCTCTAACATACCTGCCCAGTATTCTGTTTCGTCTATCTCATCAAGAGAAGCAGTTTTTGTAGAGACTTGTTGGAAAACTGTCAAAATTTCTGTTCTAAGTAACCTCTTAAAATATTTAGAGTAAAGGCCTTTTTTATTTTTTATTTATTCCAACTCTTTTCTCGATTGTATCCATTAATTGATAAACCAAACAGATTTTACCCATCAATGTTGATCTTCAGTTTCTACTTGGATGACCTCCAAGCGGGCGTCCTTAATATCGATTTGTTTCTTTTGTGACGTTCAAAGAAATAGAAAACAAACAACCTTAATGTTCCCTCCGATGGACACATTTTACCGACTTCTTACAGACACAGCGTTTTGGGGGCGACAAACATCCTGTCTATGTAAATCTGTGCGGTTGATCGATTTCAGAGGCTCGGTTTTCGGACAAGATAGATTCGATACCTGCTGTGTGATTTCGTGTCAATATACTTCATCAGTGGAATGAGTTCTCAGTTTAACATATTAGTCACTCGGGTTCTGCTTCAGAAGGTGAAGGTTTTCTCAGTAAGCTCACAAGATAGGGGACATTGAGCAGTGAAATTAGATTTCAGGATTTTGTGGTAACCAATGAGATGTTTGAACAGTCTCACAGTGAAATTAGATTTGAATCATTTCAGAGTAAGCATTGAGATCATCAACACATCTTGCAGTGGAATTAAATTGAAATAATTTTAGCAAGTGATGAGAAAGTCAGCAATCTTCTTATTGAATTCAGGTTGGAGATGACTTACATGTTTAGCTTAAAATTGATATCCAAGCTTGACGAGTAGGTAGTGAGTTTTGAGGAGCATGATTAGAATCTAGAGTATATTGCTAAGAAATGAGTATTATGCTTAGAAACAAGTGTATTATGCTTAAAAACAAGAGTATTATCATAATGTCTGTATTATGTAGCAAACTCAAATTGAGCTGATTTAACAGTATGTGTACACATGAAGTAGTATGCTTAGATTGAACAGTACACTTAAATGAGTCCTACACTAAGATTTAACAGTATACTAAAATAGAGTCACATGTTTAGATGCAGTATGCTGAGGTAGAGTCACATGTTTAGATGCAGTATGCTAAGTTAGAGTCACATATTTAGATGCAGTATGCTGAGATTAAACAGTACTAGTATGCTTAAATTGAACAGTACACTTACATGAGTACTACACTAGATTTAACAGTATACTAAAATAGAGTCACATGTTTAGATGCAGTATACTACGATAGAGTAACATATTTAGATGCAGTATGCTGAGATTTAGCAGTACTAGTATGCTTAGATTGAACAGTACACTTACATGAGTACTACACTAGATTTAACAGTATACTAAAATAGAGTCACATGTTTAGATGCAGTATGCTAAGATAGAGTCACATATTTAGATGCAGTATGCTGAGATTAAGCAGTACTAGAATGCTTTGATTGAACAGTACACTTAGATGAGTACTACACTAAGATTTAACAGTATACTAAGATAGAGTCACATGTTTATATGCAGTATGCTAAGATAGAGTCACATATTTAGATGCAGTATGCTGAGATTAAGCAGTACTAGTATGCTTAGATTGAACAGTACACATAGATGAATACTACACTAAGATTTAACAGTATACTAAGATAGAGTCACATGTTTATATGCAGTATGCTAAGATAGAGTCACATATTTAGATGCAGTATGCTGAGATTAAGCAGTACTAGTATGCTTAGATTGAACAGTACACATAGATGAATACTACACTAAGATTTAACAGTATACTAAGATAGAGTCACATGTTTAGATGCAGTATGCTAAGATAGAGTAACATATTAAGCTGCAGTATGCTGAGATTAAGCAGTACTAGTATGCTTAGATTGAACATTTAGCTTAGATGTAGCATTATATCTACATTAAATTTGATGTGTTACAAGGTTGAGCAGAGTGTTTAGAATGATATGCTTCCTTAAGTGGTATGCTTACATGGTACTGCATACTTACATATGGTGGTATGCTTATATTGAGCAGTATGCTTGGATCAAGCTTTTTAAGCCAAGATTGAGTTATAGGCTCAGATTTAGTAATTAGCTGCGATTGTGAAGTTTCATGGTTACGGTCAGTCCACAGAGATGATATGTATTTACACTAAGATAACATTGAGTTCATAAAAATTCATCATTTTTAAAAAGTAAGAAGGGCCATGAATTTAAAAAAAAACAAACAATTTAATGGATTAAGATACATGAATATTGTACATTGGTATTAGAGGTAATAAGTAGTACTTGTGATGCTGTTGTTATTTATGTTTTTTTTTTTCAGTCGCCTGTTCATTGCCATGGAATCCTAAAACTGCCTCATTGTCCTTGTATAGGATAGTGACATTAATTAAAACAGAAGTGATCATTATTAAATATTTATTATGAAGTTAACATTAAAGTTATAATTGTAAAATAAACATTGTAATTACAAGTGTAGCTTAACTTATAATTACAATTTATTCTATAGTTATCAATTACTTTTATTGTGTGACATTTTCTCATCTTATTATTTTCCATCAAGTCCATTTTGCTTTGAAAGGGCTGCTTTTGTTTCAATTCTTGGACTGTGTAATGTTCCATACTGCATGAAACTTTTGCTTAATATTGCTCTAAATGAGTTGCTCTAAATGAGTTACATGATTCTCAAACATTGTTTAGGCATCATTTTAAGTGTTTGTGAACTTCATGTTGCTGTGGGCAGCAATCATGCATCTTGTATTTGTTGTTTTTCAACATTTTCTGTTCATTTTACTACAGTATTTCATTTTCAGTTTAAACTTTTGCTGGTAACATTTTCTTTCCACAAACACCAATATTTGGCTAGTTTTGATATCTGAAAGCACTGCCCTAGTCCTGTATATAAACTTGAATGCTCACATTTGTTTCAAATTTTGACAAAACAGCAAAAAGAAGGAAAAAATTATAGCATGAATTATCAAAACAATATCCATTGTCTTTAAGTTGGAAATATAAATTGGAATTTGGTTTCTTTTGTCGTGGAAACACTTGTAACTCATTCATTTCAACTCATCATGTAGCTAAATATTGCATTAATAAAAGTTTTGTTGAAATTAAATATTTATTATTAAAATGCTTTTAAGATTGGCTGATGTCAGAATGAAACAGCATTATTCCCAACCAAAATGGCCTCCTGAGCCTAAGCTGATATCCTCATTTTGTTTTCAATTTTATGTAAAGTCATGTTTTTCAGATCTTTGAAGTACCTTTAAAACCATCCAAGCTACAGTAGGTTGAGCATTCCTATATTTGGGACCAATAAATTCAGTTTGAGGTTATAATCAACATTGTTTGATGTTTACAGGTCAGTACGTTGCAGTACATCATAGTAGTATGAATTTGCAGTATGTTGCAAGAATACATATTTAAAGTATGCTGTAACTATATAGTATGCTACAATATATACCTGAGTATTATGGTAGCTGATGTTGTAACATAGCCTACTTTCTGCATATTTTCTGGCATTAAGTGTTAATTAATTTACATTTGGACAAGTCTCTCAGAACTGGTATCAGTGGTACATGATACAAACAATGCTTGGTGTGATGTCATTCTTGAAAGATATTGAATGTACCTCTGTATGTCATAGTTCCATTTGTGGGTTAGTTGCAGTTATTTGAGATAGGAATAACGCTACGTCCAATATCGTGTGCTTCAGATTGTTGTCGCATCAGGAACCTTATGTTTGTGAATTTCCATCTTCCCTTTAAAATTTCCACCAGGCTTATTTAATGAATATTTATGCTTCTTTGAGGAGGGTCTTTTTAATGGCAAAGGCAGAAATTATTTGCTTTTTTCCTAAAATCTTACAATGGTATCTTGAAAGATCACTTTTCATTAGACTGTAGCTTGCAAATGCACTTATCATTAGAGATTCTCCTTTACTATAAATATATCACTAAATCAATAGTTTTGTGCAATAGCCGTTCAGTTTCTTTCATCTCAAACATTCTCACGCTATTAGAATAGATACCTGTATTCTCTTATCATTATTATTATTATGTACATGCATTAATTATCACTGTTGATCTTACAGCAATATATCATGTTTTCCTTTCAAATAATTCTTGGTATGTTTTTCTTGTCTTTCGGAGTCAGATTTCATAAGTGGCCGTGTTCAGAATCTCTAAAAACAATCTCTTACTTGTAATACACAGATAACACCAGGACTCACAGGAGTAACAAAACAAAACTTTTGTAGGAAACAAAGCTTAGATCTTAGCATTAGATCTTTGCTTTGAGATTTGTTTGCTAACTTCACAAAATTGTGTTTTTTACTGATGCTTTAATATATTGCTTTCATAGCATTGAGTCCATAACTCTTCAAACCTGTTTAAGTATCAACTAAAACTTAAAAAGAGATAAAGGTGCTCTTAGAAACAATCCTTATTGTAGCAACAGAGCGCAAGAAGATGTAGGCTGCTACAGCACCACAATGGGGGCTTAAACAATATGAATTGTAGTTGGGTTATGCTTTAATTGTAGTTGGGTTATGCATCACATATGCTTTAACAGGTGGGACAAAAGACAACAAGTACATCTTTTTTCTTGATTATGGAGAATAATTTATTCCTATGTACTGGATGGATACAACAAGAGCTTGCAATGTGCTACTTATTCAAGCTCTACTTACAAATAATACATCATATCAAATACATTAAGCAAATTAAATTGATGAATCAAAGACATGGAAATTGACTGATGTTATTATAAGCACACCACACATTTATACAGTCAGTTCTCACATTAATGACGATGTTTACAACTCTCCTGTAGAGTATGAAACTTTATGAATACACTACAGAAAAAGAAGTGAGGTATCAGCATCCCAATTTAATGCACAGATGCCACCAAAAAAGACAGAATTAGGAGCTAGGCTAACTTATTCCCATACATATTAACTGTTAGGCTACATACGCATCTTGTTTACTTGACAGATATCTCTAGTAAGATCAGAGGGGAAGGAAGCGATAAAGCTTGGCATTTGATGCTAAAAGACTGGAAATGCTTTGAACAAATATATACTAAAATTGGCATTTAGATTTTTATTGATCTTTCTATTGATATGAAGAAAGTTCCCTTAACAGCACAATTCGAAATTTGACTCCTGCATATACCCTTGTATATGAATGAAATATTGCATTTTTAAATGACACTGGAAAGAGTGGTACATAAAATAGATTAACTAACACACCCATTGATTTCCACATTTAGCAAAAACAGCATTTTTATTGTTAATCTCTTCTTGATCCCTACAATCTACATTCACTTGAAACTATAATACTAAAAGAATGTTTTTTTTTTGTACATTTTTCTTCAGTAGTAAACCGAAAGACACACATTTGGAATCTATTTGCTTCTCTGTTTATTACTAGAGGCACATCAAGGAATTATTGGTCTGCAAGAGGAATGCAAGCTATAAGAAATTCTACAAAACCACCCTGTAGAATGTTGCATTATGGGAAGGAATGAAATCTGCATTAATTTACCGCAAGGACACTTTTTTTTCAGCCACTTAAAAAAATGCTGACAACAAAATATGTTACAGCATCGTAGGATTTATATTCACAACTATGGCAGTTTTCTTTTAAAAAATCATCATTCTTTTAACAGGAATGTGCAATTTGTACCTTATTATTGCATGTGACTCCAACAATTATTTCATGCTATGATGAATGATAGTTAACATCTTAATCCCAAAAGATTTAAAATGGACTGATAACAAAACATAACCTGTAATTTCAAAATAAAGGAATGACACACAAGCTTCTTCATCCATGAATGTTTTTTTCTTGACCAATAGCAGTAATAATTGATGGAATAGTTAACCAATTACCAAAAATATAAAAAAAGATATAATTTCAAAACAGAAATTATTTTTAGATTTTGAAGAGCAGAATGATGAACTGTTTATGGTTAAATAATTAGGTCCAAAAATAAAAAATTTAAAGGATAATTTCATACATTGAAATATACCTTCTTGATAAACTTTGTTCATTTAAGCCAGTACAAATTTTGTTGCACACTTGTTTTCCCACTTCTGACACCATAATGTCTCCAAGCCAAGAACGCTATGGAAGTGATGTTCTATTCTGAATACAAGTTCCACAACTATAATCTAACATTACCAGTATGAATAAGAATACATAAATACTGCACATACTATTCCTCAAGGTTAACAAACATCTGAAATGGATATAATTAGAGAATGTAAAAAGGAAGAAAAAAAAGAGTTTGAAAACAAGCCATTAGATAAATCTCAGTTCAAACTAAGGAGAGAGTACCTAGGGATCGCTAACCATGAAAAGCTTTAGCGCAATGAGTTCATTTTAAAACTTTCGGCTATTCCTTTCCGTCTTAACTTATAGTTTGGCTCAACGATTCCAAAATGTATGCAATCCACAGCTTGGCTGAGTACACCAGTATCATCACATTACAAAAATATAAGCAAGAGCAAGATGTGTTATAAATGTACATACAAATTAACTGGGAAATGTTATGAAATTACAACAAAAGAAGAATACTGTTTGAAATCTAACACTGAAGAAAAATCAGTTTTTCAATCATTTGAATCGAGACATTTCTTCCCTTCCCTGGGACTAGGTCAAACGCCATTTGTCACATGAATTTCTTCCTGATAAAATGGCAACAGGCAAAAGCACAATGTATGAATAGCATGTACTTGCATAAAGTAATATACCAATTAATTGTTCAACCCCTTTGACTATGAGGTTAAGAAGCAAGTATTTTTTCTGATTAATATTCAGCACATAACAAATGTGATATGTGTGACTTTCTACTATCAGACCTAAACATGGCATTTAACTAGATGTTCAACTTTTTTTGTCACTTAAATGATCTGAAATAAAAGGGGTACAGAGGGATTCAACAATTGGCTTTTGTTTTGTCTCAATATTGATCATGGATTTGCCGGATTCTTCACTATTGATTCTCACAAGAGATTTCCAATGGGTATGGCAGATATAGGGTATGAGATGCTATGCACAAGAACCGAAAAAAGGAAAAAGAAAAAAAAGGAAAAAAAACCAAGGACAACTTTACAAGCTATCAGCTACTACCTGAGTGATTCCATTTACGATCATTGCGAGCAGAGACAACCCTAGAACAACTGTACAGTTAAATTATAAAGCTCACTGATGGCAGACAGGCAAAAACACAAGGAGAAATAAATAGGTGAGTAAACACAAATAATAACAACGATGAAACACAGCCCTAATAATTAGACAATCATCTGGTCCAGCCAGCAGATAAAATCTGTCAGTCTCCCCAGCTTAACGTCCATTACAATGCTGAAATTTTCAAACCAGAATCAACTGTTGGAGAGAAGTGAAAAAAAGGGAAAAAAGAAGTATTAAATGAAAAATTGTGATAATATGAAGAAATACTGCAACAATAGGAAGATAGTAAGATGGCAGGTTTTTACAATCACAAGATGACAGAGTGAACAGCAGAATAAGTATAAAGTTCACTGCAGTTAAATGCACAATTGTAAAGGTTGTGTAGATGTGTGTGTCTGTCTGTCTGTCAGGGAGAGAAAGAGAGTTGGTACTTCTGTGAAAATAACTGAATTGACCTTTTTTAAAACTGCCATGAAGATAGATTGAACACAAGAGGAAAGTACAAAACTGCTACTACCAGGAATTACTTGAAAAAATTATTTCAGATATTGATACTTTTATTCCAATGAAATATTACTAGCAACGACACATCAGAGGCAAGGACAGCAATAACAATTTTTTTGATTGGTTATTTTGTGATAACTTATTACAAGATATTCCCTCTGAATAACTCCTGAGAGTCAAATTCATCCTGAATGAATTGAAGTATATATCTGAGACTGTCACTTAGCAATTTATTTAAAAAAATAATAATAATTAACATGAAATGACCCACTATGGAAGATCCTGTTTGTGTAATAATTAACTCTACTCATATTTATCTCGTTTGTGCAAATAGAGATTTGAAGGGATTATTAAAAATAGTGACGGTAAACTTTTTGAAATTGTTATTCCCTCTTATTGCAAAACTTGTCCATCAGTTGGGAAATGTTATATCCTAATATCCTGGCAATCGTGTGGCAATAAGGCAAATATTTTTTTTGGCCCTAAAACATGTTGATATCTGAAGAATATTAATTGCTATATTCCTTACGATATTGTTCATTGACAGTGCCCCCTACTGCACCGTCTGGTTCCTCGATATCTGAAGGGACCTCGTTGGCGGCGTCTTGGAGTCCTTTCAGAGCAGTCAGCTCATCTTGAGCACACTTGAGTTCTAACTCTCTTAGTTGAAGAGTTATCTATGAGAAGAGGGAAGAGGGAAGAGAAATAGAAATATATATATGGCTAGTGAGGGTATCATCAAGGGGGTGGGGGGTGGGGAGAGAAACATGCACGGGGGTTGGAAATAGTACCTGCAATCAAGGTATTAAACTTGTAGCATGTAGTCAATTGAAAGGTTTATCACTCTGTACTGATAGTTAGCTGAATTTAGTTTATAGGGGACCTTTGGCAGCAACTGCAGACTCAATAAAACACACATTTGTCAGCACCCGCCTGCATATTTACCCTCAGGTTACATTTGTAACCTGCAGTCAAATTTGCTTGCCTACAGTTGTCTGGCTTGTATCTGCACTTTGACGTTTTACTTGCAAGCAGGGAAGTCTGCACTCAACTCATTGGAGAAGTTTCTGCACCTACTTCAAGGCTACATGGATACAGATTTTATTGACCGCTGTTCAAGTCTCACCCAGAGAAGCTTCCATTTATTACCTAACTTTCATGTTGCATGTTGCTCATTCACTAGCATACAATATAACTGCATACTTAGTGCAGCTCAATAAGATATACTGATACACACAAACTAAAGACTAAAGTTTTCTCTAAGCCTCAAACCTCCAAAGGATTTCTATCGTTGAAAGAGAGACTTACATTTATCAATCTAAGCTTTTCGCTTTCCTCATCGCCACGCTTGGGTTGTTTCTCTGTCTTCATGTCTGATATGTTGCTGGCAACTTCTTCAATCTTAGTCTGATAATCCTGGTGGGTTTCTTTAATCCCTTCCTGGGTGTCCGTCATCATTTTCTTTAATCCGTTGATTGTGCTGGTGAGTTGAGCGTTCTCGCGACAGAGCTCCGAAAACTTACCGGACATGATGATCCAGTCTTTGTTCATGTGAGAAACGACATCCCTATAATGATGGAAATTTAATGAGAGGTATTTAATAAGGTTCAAGCAAAAGAACCATGGAGAGTAAAGAAATGAAGGATTTCAGACAAAGTGAACCAGTCAAAGGGATCTTCATAACGGACAACTGATAACTGGTTCTGTGATGGCAAGGATTCACTAAAACATTCCCAGAGGTTATGTTTGGTGCATTATCTTTAATGGAAAGAGGGTTTATAGGGTTTCATATAGGTTTATAAACAACTTCCCTTACAGACCTTACAAACCAAGAGTTCCAAATATCTTTGGCATCCAGCCTCTGTTCTGTCCATCGGTTAGCAGAATAACACAACATACCAAAATATATAGTAGAAATACAGACAACTGTTGTAAAAGCTAGAGGCCATACTGACACTTGTCAAAGATACAAGAAAACAGGAAATAACGACACATAGTTCTAATAATCCTCCATCTATGTCACTTACGAGTGTCTCCTCATCATGGAATCCACATCCTTGGTGGTTCCTGCCTGCATCACGCTGAGCTCCTCTTGTAGCTGTTCTTCATAGACTCTCTTCACCGCTTCAAGAGCTAAACAGATTTAAAAGCAATACAGAACTGGGTTAAACGAAACACATCTTAATGGCATATGTGACATGACCACTGTAATACTATCATGCTATGCTGTAGAGTAAGGCAATCATCTACACACACAGGACTGGATAATATCAATCATAGGTAGCTATATTCATGGATGATCTAGTTATGGGAACAATCATGGATAATGGATGGGATAAAGGATTATCTTGTGTAGTTCCTGTTGGCACTACTTACACAAAAGCAAACTGAAAATATCCTTGCTATAAACACAATAGTCTACTGTCACTATTTAAACAATACTGGTCTACTGCCATCATTTAGACAACACTGGTCTACTGCCACCATTTAGATAATATTGGTCTGTTGCCACCATTTAGACAATAATGGTATGCTGCCACCATTGTAGACAACATTGTTCTACTGCCACCATTTAAACAATACTGGTCTACTGCCACCATTTAGATAATATTGGTCTGCTGCCACTATTTAGACAACACTGGTCTACTGCCACGATTTAGATAATATTGGTCTGCTACCACCATTAGACAATACTGGTCTACTGCCACTATTTAAACAATACTGGTCTACTGCCACTATTTCGACAATACTGGTCTACTCCCACCATTTAGACAACACTGATCTACTGCCATGATTTAAATAAAATTGGTCTGCTACCACCATTAGACAATACTGGTATGCTGCCACCATTTAGACAACACTGGTTTACCGCCACCATTTAGACAACACTTGTCTGCTGGAACCATATCTAATACTTGGACACAGTGACAATTCCTTACTATCACAGACAGCTGTTAACATTATCTTGTCTCTGAAGAAGCTTATAAATTGCAACGATCACAACATCAATCCCTCATTCGGCCTTTTATACATTTCCTGACACTAGGTTTTCTGTAGTCAATAGGCAGTTTGTTAGAAAAAATGAAAACCTTTCTGATATTATATATATGGTAATATAAATCCCCCCAACTAAGCTACAGCATATCTAATACCCCATCCTCCTCCTTGTGTGAATACCAACCTGTGGACAGTGCTTCAGAATCAACCTCTTGCTCTTTCCTCTTCGACTCTTCCATGGAGCGCATCTTGATTGTGTACGATTGCTTGAGGTCATCCAGAGTCTTCTGGTGACTCTGTTTATGATCTTTTAGTACTTGATCCACATCTGAAGCCTGGTGATGAAAAATGTCAAATAGTTCACATTCTTAAAATCCTCCTCTAATGCAGCATAGTTGCATTCAATGCTTTAAAGTAATTCACTCTGCAAATTTGATTGTGTTCTGCGTGTGTCTCCCCACCCCCCCCCCCCCCCACCCCTCATTGATATTCCATCATATGCAACACTATGTCTGATATCACAGCATTAATATCACATGTCAACCTTTTCATCAACAATTCACTTGTTTCTTTTAATTTTCTTGGACATAGATGACCGTGCTCCCAAAACATTGCAGGTTTTAGCTCAACTATATGTAATGCCAATAATTTCAATATCATAAGTTTACCTCAACCACAAAAACAGAAAGTTAGTAGCTTCCCTTCTTCTTTTGATACTAAGACCATAAACTAAATATAAGCCCTATGAAATAACTGACTCTAATATATATATCGTGGGAGGATGGGGGGGGGGGGGAGGAGGAGGGAGGGACAGAATTAGAATCATGTCTAGTCATTTTGCTCAAAAAAAAAAAAAAGTACTCTGCCTACTATAACCATTATTTTTTGGACTAAATTACTAAATAAAACCTTGATACCTGTTAGTAAGCCTTACCACCATTATCAGGTACTTAAATACAGCAATAGATACGAGCCGATAGGATAGCATTAGACTGGCGATATAACAGAGAGCACTTGTAGATGGATATGCAGGTATAGAGTAATAATGAAGAACCTTCATTAGTAAAAAATAATAAAAATAATAAAATAAATATAGTTTATATATA